>PVLC010009352.1:0-54417 GCA_004027655.1 Graphiurus murinus
CAGCCCTATTTTTTATTCTTTATTTTGAAACCGAGTCTCACTAAGTTGCGGAGTGCCTCACTAGGTAGCTGAGGCTGGCCGCGAACCCGGATCCTCCGGTCTCAGCCTCCCGAATGCTGGGATTACAAGCGTGCGCCACCACGCCCGGCTCTATTTTTTATTCTTTATTTTGAAACCGAGTCTCACTAAGTTGCGGAGTATCTCACTAGGTAGCTGAGGCTGGCCACGAACCCGGATCCTCCGGTCTCAGCCTCCTGAATGCTGGGATTACAAGCGTGCGCCACCACGCCCGGCTCCTATTTATTTATTTATTTATTTTTGAAACAAGGTCTTGCTAAGTTGCCAAGGCTGGTCATCTCAGACTCCCAAGTCCTGGAATTACAGGCATGTGTCAATGTGCCTGGTAATGGGAATCTTTTTTTTTTTTTTTAATGTGTGTGGTATTGAGGATTGAACCCAGGGGTGTTCTACCTCTGAGTTATATCCTAGTCCTTTTTATTTTTATTTTAAGACAGGGTCTTGCTAAGTTTGGAGGCTGGCCTCAAACTTGTAATCTTCCTGTCTCAGCCTACCACATCCTGGGAAAAATTTTTAAAAGTGGAGAAATGTTTGGAGATTAATTAGAACGAGATGAACAAATATCCCATTAGGAAGAGAGATGAAGCAGGGCTGGGTGTGTGGATTAGTAGTAGAGTGTGGGCTTAGCATAGACAAGGTCTTGGGTTTGGTTCCCACCACTAAAGCTGGCGGGGCAGGGGCGTGGGAGGAGGATGTGAACTTGGCAATTTAGCAAAGAAGCAACACAAATGACTGATAAACCTGAAAAAAAAGCTCAACTCAGTAGAAATGTAAGCAAAAACCAAAAAAGTAGTAATATTAAACATTTGTGAATGTCAAGAAGCTCTACAGAAAGTCTCCATTTGAGGGTCTCTCCCCCCCCCCACACCACACACAAACACACACACACATATATATGTATATATATGTCACCATTCCCAGCTCATAACACTGTTTATAATGTGAGAAGTGAAAAAAAAATCCCAGGTGTCAGCCTCCCAAGTATGGGTTAGTTAAATAACTTATTGATGTAATGGAATATTATGAAGCTATTAAAAATCAGATTGTGAAGAAAAATATTTAATCCTTTGGAAAGGTGTCCCCTATATGCTGTTAAATAAAAAATTCTTCAAAGAGTATACATGGTATGATCATATTTATGGACATTACTTAGTCCACACTTAGAAAAGGAGTGGCCAGGATATACAACAAAACATTTGTTCTAAGGGATGGTCTCCTGAGGGAGGAATCATATATGATATTTATTTTGCATTTTCCTTAATCAATATTTCCTATAAATTCTAGGATAAACAGTTGCTCCCTTTATAATCAGAAAAACATCATTCAAGTTGGGCATGGTGGCACACATTGTAATCCCAGTACTTGGGAGGCTGAGACAGGAGGATTACACATTCAAGGCCAGCCTCAGCAACTTAGCAAGACTCTGTCTCAAAATAACAAATATAAAGGGCTGAGGGTTTAGCTCTGAGGTAGAATGCCTCTGGGTTAAATCCTCAGTACCAATAAAACAAACAAACAAATAAATAAAAACAGCATTTCTAATCTAGAGAGAAGGCATACGAAGGAGCCCATACCCTCAGCCCCACTCACCGCCTCTCTCGTCTTTGTGCTAATACGTTGCTGTCAACACGGAGAGCTGTAACGGGAACCTGCCGTCCCTGGTGTTTGCCTGTGTGTTTATGCACACTTCCCTTTCAGGAGCAGGTGGCAAATGAATTCCCAGGGAGGCGAAGGGCTATCCTGAGCTCTATCGGAGCCCACACCTCTTAAGGGACAGACTTTCTGACGTTGGCCAGTACCTGCCTGGTGAGAAACTCTCATTTATTGCCACTTGGAGAACAAGGTGAAGGGAAACCTGGGGCTCTTGTTGAATCCCTTAATTTCTCTTCCTCCTATCTTAAAAGATCTTAAAGTGAGATCCAGATTCTCATTGTCTCCTTTCTTTTTTTTTTTTTTTTTGTGGTACTAGGGATTGAACTCAGGGGCATTCTACCTCCGAGCTACACCCCTAGCCCTATTTTTTATTCTTTATTTCGAAACTGGGTCTCACTAAGTTGCGGAGTGCCTCACTAGGTAGCTGAGGCTGGCCTCGAACCCGGATCCTCCGGTCTCAGCCTCCCGAATGCTGGGATTACAAGCGTGCGCCACCACGCCCGGCTTCATTGTCTCCTTTCTTCAAAGATGCAGCACCACTTTCCTGCATCCTTGGTCCTTTTCATCATATTTCCTAGATGGAAAACCTTGAGTTCACCTGTAACATCTCCATCTTTATTTTCTCTCATATTGAGTTGGTCAACAAGATGCCTCTGTAGCTGAATGGACTTGTACTTTCACCCTAATTTGCCCCTGATGACCTCTCTTCTGGACTATGAGGATTGGTCTCCGAGCTCCTGCCGGCAACCCCATCCATCCTACATGCTGCTTTCCCTGAGATATTCCCCAGACCCAGGTCTCATCTTCCCCTCTCTACCTTAACATCTCGCCATTACCTGCAATATCCCTGCAGTAACTGATGCTCTTTTTTCAACAGTTGAAAATGCCTTTTAAAAAGGTTGAATTCAGCTAGGTGTGGTAGCACATGCCTATAATCCCAGTACTTGAGAGGCTGAGACAGGAGGATTGCAGGATTGCAGGTTTGAGGCCAGCCTCAGCAACCTCAGCCCTGTTTCAAAACAAGCAGCAGCAACAACAACAACAATAACAGCAACAACGACAAAAAATAGGGCAGGGGGTGTAACTTGGTAGAATGCCCCTGGGTTCAATCCCAGTGTCAAAAGAGAAGGAGGGGTTAATTCTATGATGTATAATTGCATTTCACCAATAAAATTATTAAAAAAGGTTTAATAGGAAATATTTACATCAACTACCTAAATTATCTGTGGTCCCTCAGAAGAGGTTGAACTTGTGTGTGTGTGTGTGTGTGTGTGTGTGTGTGTGTGTGTGTGTGTGTGTGATACTAAAGATTGAACCCAGGAGTGTTCTACCTCTGAGCCACACATCCTGCCGCCGTATTTTATTTTTTATTTTGAAACAGAGTCTCACTAAGCTGCTGAGGCTGACCTCGAACCTGTGATCTTCCTGCCTCAGCCTCCCAAGTAAGTTGAACATTTTTATTTGATAATTTCCCTTTGTTATTTCTGTTTTGTAACTTAGTTGCATAATCAAAGATGTCTTTAGCTAATACAGGTTGGTAATAAAAATCATTGTTGATGCCTTTTATTTGGTTAATGAATCATACAAGCATGAGGTAGGGCCTTGGGGGACAGCAGAGGAAAAGGGGTGTATGGCAAAGGGTCTTTGGTACGGAAAAGGTTGGGGACCACTGGCTCACAGGTTAAAGTCTCAGTGCCTTGGCATGGTATTCAAGGCTCCCAACCCTGTATATCCTTCCAACCTCCTCCTCTGCCACTCCTCCACATAGACCCTGTGCTCCAACCAACACCTCTCACCTCTGCTTGCTCCTCTGGTCCTCTGTTTAAGCTGCCTCTTCTGCCTTTTGCCCTTTCCCTCTCAAGAAATCTCAGCTTAATGTGTGTGTGTGTGTGTGTGTGTGTGTGTGTATGTGTGTGTGTATGTGTGTGAATGTATGTATACTGAGGATTGAACCCAGAGATATTCTACCTCCAAGCTACACCCGTATCCCTTTTGATTTTGAAAGAGGATCTGGCAAAGTTGCTGGAGGCCTTGCTAAGTTGCTAAGGCTGGCCTCCAAACTTTGAACCTCCTGTCTCAGCCTCCCAAATACTGGGATCATAGGTGTATGCCACCACACCCAACTCAGCTCAGCTTTTAAGAGCTTGATCAGCATTGCTTTCCTTGGAGAAGCCCTTTCAGGCCCACATTTTGAATGACTGTCTCCTCCCTGGAGCTCCTGGAGGTCCTTCTAACCAGCCTGCATTGTACAGAGCCTTATTATTATGTGTAACAAAGTTCCCTCCCCCTGGTCCCTTGAGTGCAATGTTCAGAGCTACAGTGGCTGTCACCACAGTGCCTGCTGGGTTTTGCCTTGAAAAAAGCCCATTGACTGTGCCTTGTTAGGCTTGAATTCCAGAGTGTGATATCATTTTTTTGGTGAAAGTCACATGTGCGCATCACACACACATACACACACACACACAAACTCCAATTTTCCTCTGATATAGGCAGTATCTCACAAGGGAAAACTGGCTCTGAAACTTTCCTGCAAACTGTTCCTGTTCGAAGCCCAGATCTACCACTTAATTGGTGGTACCCTTGGCCTTACGTACCATCTAATTATTATTAGGTACCACCTAATTATTAGGTGGTACACTTGCTGTCTCCATTTGCTATCTGAATACTGGGTGCAAACCACTAACACCCAGATTGGTTTAAAATGTGTTCCACAGGTCCATGATCCTAGTTCTTGGGAGGCTGAGACAGGAGGATAGCAGGTTCTAGGACAGCCTCAGCAATTTAGGAAGACCCTGTTTCAAAATACAAAATAGAAAATAGGGCTAGGGGTATAACTCAGAGGTACAATGCCCCTAGGTTCAATCCCCAGTATAAAAATAAATAAAATGTGTGCCACATAGTATGTATTCTATAAATTGGATTCCCCACGTTATGAAAAATGAACTTGGAAAATTTAATAGACCCAGACTACTCCATTCATAGACAAGTCAACTTCAAGCTTTCATTTCAAAAGGAACCTTTGAACCCTTGCCCTCCTTCCTGCCTCTGCTTCAGACTATTAGCACTATCATTAAATGGCTTTGTTTTAAGCCAGGCATAGTGGTACATGCCTGTAATCCCAGTACTTGAAAGGCTAAGAGGATAGGATTGCAGGTTGGAGACTAGCCTCAGCAAATTAGGGAGACTCTCAGCAACCTAGCGAGACCCTGTTTCAAAGTAAAAAATGAAAAGGGCCGGGGTTCAATTACTACTACTACTACTACTACTACTACTACTACTACTACTACTAATGGCTTTGTTTCAGCTCCCACCCATAAATACATCTCGGTTCCTTGCCAGTGAACTGCACATCTTCACATGACTAGAACAGGATCTGAACCCGCAGTTATTCGATTGGGATTCTGACCTTATTTCTTCTTTAAAGAACTTCTTGCAAATGGATGTCCCGATGCAGGCATTGCATTTATCAAGGCCGAGGAAAATCCTTCCCAAATTGTAGCCGGTCCTGACTTGGGGCCCCAGAGAAGGAGGGGGAGAAGCTGGTGAGGAGAGAGAGCAGCTCAGGGCCGAGACCCACATCAGCAGCACGAGCAGCCCTGGCTCCATCGTGGGCTCCGGGCTTGCCAGAGAGGAAGCGGTCAGCGAGGCTGGCTTCGGGGCGCTGACCCCATCCTAGCCTCGCAGGTTTCTGTGTAGGGATGCTGAGGAGCTGGGGCGAATGAGGCTGGGGAGGAGATGAGGAAATCCATGGAGGATGCTGATAACCGGTTTCCAGAGCTACTCTTCCTCTGCCTGGGGCGGCTGCCTCGGCCTGGGGAGGGGCTCCCTGGCAGATTTCGGGAAGGACAATGGTCACGGCTTCCCCAGTGTGGTCCTTTCGACAAACACAGGATATCCCAGCTGGGCAGGAAAAGTCCGTGCAGGATGTATGTTCGACCTATGTTCCACCTGGGACTTTCAAAGAATCCTGAAGGCCTCCGCCCTCCACTGTTTTCAATCTGGGTATATCTGTCCCTGTGGATTACACACACACACACACACACACACACACCACACCCCCCCCACCCCATACACACACACACCCCCACACACACACTATGCACACACACATACCACATACACACACTACACACACACACACACACACACACACACACATACACACACCAATTTTTGTCTCCCTTTGCCCTGAATAATCTGCCCATCCCTTAAACAGCCATACTTTCCTCCCTTTTACCACACCCTACTGTGAAATAACTAAAGGCCAGTCTGCTGGCCATTAAGTGACACTTTTAACACTGATTTGAAAAGGCCAAGGCTTTTTACTGCTGCAGAAATGGAAAAACCTTATGTTAGCCCATTTTCTCTGGCTGATCTGAGAACAAGGGATGGGAAAGGTCCTGGTGGGCCCCTAAGGTGTCATGAGGGGAACCCCCTGCCTGTGCCACCTGTGGCAACCCACTCCCCCCCCCCCCCCGCCTGTAAGCCCCTCTTTTCTTTACCACCCTGCTTCCCTTCTCAGCTGCTGGCCTGACTCTGAAGATTGAACTGCCTGGGAATTGCCTTCCTTTAGATACCAAGAAAAGCTGCGGAGCACATAGTGAATGGGGGTGCTAATTTGGCCACGAGTGTTGAAGAGAGCAGTGGGGACCCAATCTGGGAGGGAAGGCTGCCACTTCTTGCTGGGGCTGCAGCCTAGCCAGTCTGAGGATATAAGAGAGTGCAAAGCAAGGGAAAGTGCCTGGGAAAGGGGAAAAGGGAGGTGACAGGGGATTGGAACAGACCCAGGAGAAGTCGTGCGTGCTTGCGCGCGTTTGCTGGGAAGAGCAATGTGAAGGCAGTTCTCCATGATTAAACACACACTTATTAGCCCTCTGTGCATCCCGTTCAGCAAAATGTCTGCTCGTATTATTATTATTATTATTTGGTACTGGAGATTGAACCCAAGGGCATTCTACCTCCAAGCTATACCCCCCAGCCCTTTTGATTCTATTTATTTTGAAACAGAGTCTTACTAAGTTGCGGAGGCTGGCCTAGAACCTGTCATCCTCCTGTCTCAGCCTCCCAGACACTGGGAGTACAGGCTTGTGCCATATTGTTATTATATTTATGGTGCTGGGAAAGGAACCCAGGGCACTGTGTATGCCAGGCAAGTGCTACATCCTCAGCCCCTGTGTATATTTTATTGTTGATTTTTGTGTGTGTGTGTGTGGTACTGGGTATTGAACCCAGGGATGTTCTACCTCCAAGCTACACCCCAAGCCCTATTATTGCTATTTTATTTTGAAACAGGGTCTCACTAAGTTGCGGAGGGCTTCGCTGTGTTGCTGAGGCTGGTCTCAAACTTGTGATCCTCCTGTCTCAGCCTCCCAATATTGGGATTATAAGTGTGTGCCACCATGTCCAGCTTCTTCTAATTTTTGAGATTTTTTTGTTATATATTCTAGAACCTAGGACTTTGTTGGACATGTGGTGCTATAGTTTGGGGCTGGAATAGTTCCTGAAAGTTCCATGTGTCAAGGCTTGGTCCCCAGCCTGTGGTGCTAGTGGAAATTGGTGGGAACTTTAAGAGTTGAGGCCTAGTGGGAGGTTTTAGGTCATAGGGGGTATGCCCTTGAAGGGTATTGTGGAATGGTGGGTTCCTTCCTCTTCTCTCTTTTGTTTCCCTACTGTGAGGTTTTTCTTCACTGTGTGCTCCCCACCCTGATGTGCTGCTTTGCCACAAAGCAATGAGGCCAATCGACCATGGACTGAAACCTCCAAAACTGTGAGCCAAAACCAACCTTTTGTCTATGAGACAATTTTTTCAGGTATTTGTTACAGTAACAGAAAGCTGACTAACATGTGTGGCTTGCTAATGCTTTCTCCCAGGTGGTAACTTGCCTTTCATCCTCTAACAAAGTCTTTGGTTATGAGTTGTGCTCAAGTCCAATTTGTCAATTTTCCTTTTTAGGGATCATGTTTTTGGTTTCAAGTGTGATCAAAGGAAAACTTAAGTCCATTTACATTTTAAAGAATTTCATTAGTCAAGGCAGAACCAGATCCCAAATGGCTGGCATGACCCCAGAAGGGTTAAAGGGGAAACTTTTATAAATGTTTGCAGAAGCAAGACAAAGAAACTGATTTTAATTCAAGTGGCAAGTGGCTTCCTAGAGGTTAATTGGTGGTTTCTGATTGGCACAATTTCTACTTTCAATTTACTCTTTGCGTTGGGCTTTGGTTCCTTCATGTAGGAATTGTGTGTGTGTGTGTGTGTGTGTGTGTGTGTGTGTGTATGTGTGTATGTGATACTGGCTATTAAACTCAGAGGCATATCACCACTGAGCTACACCCCTAGCCCTTTGTAAATTTTTTATTTTATTTTAAAACAGAGTCTCGGTCAGGTGTGGTGACACATGCCTGTAATTCCTGTACCTGGGAGGGCTGGGGATGTAGCTTGGAAGTAGAATGCCCCTGAGTTCAGTTCCCAGTACTCACCCCCCGCCCCCCTACACACGCCAGGCCTTGAACCTGCGATCCTTTTGTCTCAGCTTCCCAAGTACTGGGATTACAGGAGTGCACCACCATTCCCAGTTCCATGTAGGAATTTAAAGTGCCAGAGTTACCGCAGAGTAATGGCCTCCCAACTACATTAAACACAAAACAAGTATAAGAGTTCTTCTTAGCTCTAAGTCCTGAAGATTTGCATGGACTTATGTTTTATCCTTTTGAATTAATTTTTGTGTCAGGTATGAGGGCAGGTCAAGGTTCATATCTTTGCTGCTGGATATCCAGTTGCTTCAGCACCATTTGTTTAAAAGGCTATTCTTTCTCTATTGATATTGGTTTTGTGCCTTTGTCAAAAATCAGTTGTCTGAGTCAGGCCTGGTGACACATCCCTGTAATCCTAGTACTTGTGAGGCTGAGACAGGAGGATCACAGTTTGAGGTCAGCCTCAGCAACTTAGAGAGACTCTCAGCAACTTAGTGAGACCCTGTTTCAAAACAAAAAATAAAAATGGCTGGGGGTGTAGGCTGGAGGTAAAATGCCCCTGGGTTCAAACCCTAGTACTCCCCTCCCCCCGCCAAATTGAGTTGTCTATACTTGTATGTAGCTATTTCTGGGTTCTCTATTCAGTTCCATTGATCTATGTGATACCTCTGTCGATACCACACAGTCTTAATTACCATAACTACATAATAATTCTTGAAATTGAATAGATCATGTGCCCCCACTTTCTCATTTTCAAAATTATGTTAGCTCAGTTGGGCATGGTGGCATACACCTGTAATCCTAGTACTCGGGAGGCTGAGATAGGAGGATCAAAGATTCAAGGCCAACCTCAGCAACTTAGCAAGGCCCTCCATAACTTAGTGAGACCCTGTTTTGAACTAAAAAATAAAATAGGGATGGGGGTGTAGTTCAGAGATAGAATACCCCTGAGTTCAATCCCCAGCACCAAAAAAAAAAAAAAAAAAAAAAAAAAAAAAAAAAAAAAGAAAAAAAAGTTGGCTTTTCTAGTTCATTTGACTGGTTTTTTGTTTGTTTGTTTTTGGTAGTGAAGGAGGTTGACCCCAGAGGCATTCTACCTCTGAGCTACACCCCCAGCCCTATTTTATTTTTTAGTTTGAAACAGGGTCTCGCTAAGTTGCTGAGAGTCTCGCTACTTTGCTGAGGCTGGCCGTGAACCTGCAATATTCCTGTCTTGGCCTCCCAAATATTGGGATTATAGGCATGTACCACCATACCCAACTTCATTTGACTTTTTATGTACATTTTAGAATAATCTTGTCTAGATCTACAGAAATATTTTTCAGAGGTTTCTATGGGAATTGGTTTAAATCTGTATATCAATTTGAGGAGAATTTACCCCTTTATTATGTTGAGTCTTCAAATCCATGAACACTGTATGTCTCTCTACTTAGACCTTGAATTTCTAAAATCAGTGTTGTATGAATTTATTTTTTTAATTTTTTTTATTTTTTTTTTGCGGTACTGGGGATTGAACTCAGGGGCATTCTACCTCCGAGCTACACTCCCAGCCCTATTTTTTATTCTTTATTTGAAACCAGGTCTCGATAAGTTGCAGAGTGCCTCACTAGGTAGCTGAGGCTGGCCGCGAACCCGGATCCTCCGGTCTCAGCCTCCCGAATGCTGGGATTACAAGCGTGCGCCACCACGCCCGGCTGAATTTTAATATCCTAGTCCTGTAAATAATATTGTTTTTAAATGTTTACTTATTTGTTTAAATTGACAAATAAAAATTGTATGAATTTATTGGATGAGGCATGATGTTTTAAGATATATATACATTGTGAAATGGCTAAACAAGCCAATTAATATATGTATTACATCATGTGATTATTTTTGTGGTGAAAACACTTAAAATATATTTTCTTAGCAATTAAAAAAATACACTAAGCCAGGCGTGGTGGCTCATGCTTGTAATTCCAGTACTTGGGAAGCTGAGACCACAGGATCTAGGTTCTTGGCCAGCCTCAGCTACTTAGTGAGGCCCTCTGCAACTTAGTAAGACCCTGTTTTAAAATAAAGAATAAAAAAATAGGGCTGGGGATGTAGCTCAGGGTAGAATGCCCCTGGGTTCAATCCCCAGTACTGAAACAAACAAACAAACAAACAAACAAACAAAACCCCTACATGCCAGGCATGGTGGTGCTTGTAATCCCAGTACTTGAGAGGCTGAGACAGGAAGATCGCAGGTTCAAGGCCAGCCTCAGCAACTTAGTGGGACTCTCAGCAACCTAGTGAGACCCTGTTTCCAAATAAAAAATAAAAAGGGGCTGAGAGTGTAGCTTGGAGGTAGAATGCTCCTGGGTTCAATCCCCAGCACCACACAACATTCAAAAATATACTACTTTATTAGTAAGTACAATGATCATGTTGCACAATAGATTTCTTGAACTTAGAAATGAGAATCTTTGGGATTCGTTTTAGAAGGATGTGTACCACATTAGGGCTACTCAAATTGTGATCCTGGACCAGCAGAATGGCATCACTGGGAAATGCAAATTCTTCTTAGGCTGTATCCCAGACTTGCTGAATCAGAAACTCTGGGTTTGGAACCAGCAGTGTGTGTGTGTGTGTGTGTGTGTGTGTGTGTGTGTGTGTGTGTGTGTTGGTACTGGGGATTGAACCCACAGGCATTCTATCTCCAAGCTACACCTCCAGCCCTATTTCTATTTTTTATTTTGAAACAGGGTCTTGCTAGGTTGCAGAGGGCCTCGCTAAGTTGCTGAGGCTGGCCATGAATCTTCAATCCTCCTGTCTCAGCCTCTCAAGTACTGGGATTACAGGCCCGGCAGCACTATGTATTTTAACAAGGCTTCCAAGGAATTTGATGCACCCTAAAGTTTGAGAACTACTTCTCTAAGCACTTCCTAAGCTTTTCTCTAATTGTTGCTTGATCACCCCAGGGGACAAGGAACCACCTCCCTATCCTGCAGGGCAGCCCATTGCATTTTTTAGCTCTCACTACTTTATTTCATAAATAATCCGTATTTATTGGACTCAAATGAGACACTGTAGATAACAAAATGAAAAAATCTGTCATACTACAAGAACAAAATCTTACCAAAAGAAAAATAATCTGTCTTTGGCTATGACAAAGTATCTGAGACCAGGTTATTCATAAGAAGTAGAAGTTTATTTGGCTTATAGTTCTAGAAACTGAGAATTCCAAGAGCACAGTGTCAGATCTGCTTGGCATGTGGTGAGGGCTTTCTAGTTGCATCATAAGGTGGCCACCAAAAAAACCCCACTTCTAAACCAGGTGTGGTGGCACATGCCTGTAATTCTAGTATTTGGTAGGCTGAGACAGAAGAATTGTAGGTTCAAGGCCAACCTCAGCAACTTAGTGAGGCCATCAGCAATTTAGTGAGATCCTATTTCAAAATAGGATCTCACTGTGTAGGATCACTGTGTAGTTTGGAGGTAGAATGCCCCTGGATTAAATTCCTAGTAAACTCCTTCCCCCACCTAAAAAAAAGATAACCACTTCTAAACTTCTGGTTATCACTTTAGGTTTTAAGGTAGAATATATATTTTTTTATAAAGAGGAATTATAACCATACCTATAAGTATATAACCAGATTTTGTTTTTTACTTAACCTATTCTATTTTTGTCTGGTTCAAACAAAAAGTGTTTCCTTATGCTGAGCTCAAATTTTCCTGCTTGTAACTCCCAAGTATTGGCTTTAATCTTGCCTTTAGAACTACAGCTGATGAGCCCATTTGTTCTGTCACATAAACCTTCAAGTATGGGTAGGAAATTACCATGTAACTTTTTTTGTTTGTTTTATTTTTGGTGCTGGGGATTGAAATCAGGAGCATTCTACCTCTGAGCTTCACCCACAGCCCTTTTAATTTTTTAAATTTATTTTGAAACAGGGTCTCGCTAAGTTGCTGGGGGTCTTGCTAAGTTGCTGATGCTGGCCTTGAACCTGTGTTCCTCCTGTCTCAGCCTTCCAAATACTGGGATAACAATTATGTGCACCACACCCAGCTACCATGGAACTCTTATTCAAACTAAAGACAATTCTTTCAATACCTTTTCATGCCATGACTTCTAGAACATTTACCATTGCATGGTGTCCCCTCTGACAACATTCTAACTAGTTTTCAAAGGGTGGTCCCAGGACCAGCTTTACGTGGAGCTTGTTAGAAATGTCAATTATTGGGACCCACCCAGAAGTTCTGTGGTGGGGTCCAGCGGTCCACAATTTAACAAGTCTTCTGAGCTATGATAATGCATGTTAAAAATAAACAATCAAACTCATCAGTCCCTATTTTAAAGGGTAAATGTGCTCTGGATTTCACTCATTTAGGCATTATTTCTGTTGATCTATCTATCTATTATATTAGATATAAAATTATATACACATATGTAATTTTTTTGGTGTATGGTACAGGGGCAGTCTACTTCTGAGCTAACACCTCCAGCCTGATTTTATTTTATATTTTGAAACAGGGTCTCTCTAAGTTGCTGAGGCTGGTCTCTAACCTGTGATTCTCCTGTCTCAGCCTCCCAACTACTGGGATTACAAATGTGTGCTATCAAGCCCCCAATTTGTGATCATATGCTGCTAGCATTTTTATTTTAATATACTTTTATTGGTACATTATATTTATACATCATAGTGAAGCTCAAAGTGATACATTCATACATGCACACATCACTTGGTGTGCTTCCCTCTAGATCCCACCCCACTCCCCCACCTTCCCCATAAAACCCCCAGCCCTATTTTTATTTTGAAACAGGTTCTCACTAGAGTGATGAGAGTCTCATTACTTGCTGAGGCTGTCTTCCTCGAACCTTCGATCCTCCTGTCTCAGCTTCCCAAGTACTAGGATTACAGGCATGCACCACTGTGCCTGGCCTAACCCATGTTTTTTTGAGAGACATATTCAAACCATGGCAGTGATCAACCATTCTAATTTTCCCAGGACTGCCCTTGCTTTAGCCTTCACTTCCAGGAAAACCTGAATGGCTAATCTCCCAAGTACTAGGAGATCTCATATGTGAGGTGTGTGAGATGGTGAAACGGTGCTGCACGTGCACTATTAGGCTATTAGATTAAAAGACAACCTTTGAGGTTAAAGGCATTGGGAGACACCTTGGAGGCAGATTTTTAGATTATACCCCTTCTACACACACACATACACACCACCCACACACACACAAGCACACAAGCACAGGTGGTTTCTTTTAACTTAGCTTTCTTCGTGTCATTAAACAACCTCCTATGAGACCACTTATAACTACTGCATTCCATTATATAGAGGTAGCACAATTTATTTAACAAATCCATTATTGTTGAATATTTTGGTTGTGGATGCCTAAGATTTTGACAGTTGAAAATCTTGAAAATTATGAAGAGCATTTTTCCTCCTTTTTAAAATGCCAGCAAATGAAAGATGCACCATTCAATTTAAATAAAATCTGACTGGGCATGGTGGCGCATGCCTGTCATCCTAGTACTTGGAAGGCTGAGACAGGAGAATCACAGGTTCACTGGGTTCGATCCCCAGCAACACACACACACACACACACACACACACACATTAAATAATATGTGTGTAAGAAAAAAATATAAGAAACCCTATATCAAGTATACATTTTAAAATGATATAGCATAAATGTATCTCACAGGGTCTCACTAGGTTGCTGAGAGTCTCACAATTGGCTGAGGCAGGTCTTAAATCTGTAATCTTCCTGCCTCAGTCTCCCAAGTACTGGGATTGCAAGCATGTGCCACCACACCGGCTCCACCTATGATTTTTTTTTTTTTTCGGTACTGGGGATTGAACTCAGGAGTATTCTACCTCTGAGATATACCCTTAGCCCTATTTTTTATTCTTTATTTTGAAACAGGGTCTCACTAAGTTGCGGAGTGCCTCACTAGGTAGCTGAGGCTGGCCGCGAACCCGGATCCTCCAGCCTCCCAAATGCTGGTATTACAAGCTTGTGCCACCACGCCTGGCCACCTATGATTTTTAATATAGAATCATGATCCAGTTTGAACTTTGCATCACAGAGTCTTGAGATTTTCCCGAACTACTTTTCCCTTCAAGCATTATGCTGTTTTTTTGTTGTTGTTGTTTGTTTGTTTGTTTGTTTGTAATATTCTCATGATGCTTGACCTCTTTGGCATCTTTAATTTCATGGCATAACAAAACGAGTAGGATTTTTGTTTTATCAGTACAGAAGTATAAAGCATATAACTTTACATTTGATGACTTCAGTTTTAAGCTTTCCATTCTGGGTTAGTAGGAAATATTAGCATAGTTCTTCCTTGAGTTTCTCCATTCTTTTCTGGGGTTTCATTGAAGTTTGGGGGATTTACTCAACACCATGAACTGGGTAGGCTATTTGATATCAGAGTCCATGTTGCATAAAGGAGACCTCACTGTGGCCTTTCTACATGGCCTGCCATGTCCAGCTCCAGTTGCGTCTCAACCTTTTTAATCTGTGTGCTGTGTGCTTTGGCTGGCCATACTTTCAATGTCTCCAAGTTCCATTTGCTGAGGGCCTTGTCACTTTCTTTCCCATGTGCTCCTAGTATACCCATCCCTTGCTGTTATGGTTTGGATATAGAATGTCTCCTGAAGAGCTCATGCATTGATGTTCAGAGGTGATCTCACTGAATCATGAGGGTCCTAATCTCATCCCTGGGTGAATCCATTGTAATGGGTTTATACTGTGTGTGTGTGTGTGTGTGTGTGTGTGTGTGTGTGTGTGTGTGTGGCACTGGGGATTGAACCCAGGGACATTCTACCTCTGAGCTACACTCCCAGACCTATTTATTTTTCTTTGAAAACAGAGTCTCATTAAGTTGGTGAGAACTTCACTAAGTTGCTAAGGCTGGTTTAGAACCTGCAATCCTCCTGTTTCAGCCTCCCAAGTACTGGAATTACAAGCATGTGCCATAATGTTCGGCTCTACTAGGTTTAGTAGGTGGTAACCTAGGCAGATAGAGTGTGACTAGGGGGGTTGCCCTTGGGGACTGTACATGTGATCAGAAACCCCTTTCACAAGCTCTCTCTGCTTCCTCTCTGCAGTTTTCTGTGATGTAAGAGCAGAGCCCTTGCACTCTTCTCTCTCTGATTCCCATGTCATCCCCTGAGCGCTGCAGACTTCACCTGGTCTAACACGGACACAAACCCTGAAATCTCCAGAACTGTGAGCAAATATATTTTCTTTCCTCTAAGTTGTGGTTGTCAGGTATTTTGAGTAATAGCAGTGAGAATGCTGACTGATACACTTGGTATCCCTAGGGGACTGACTTTAAGATTCCCTTCAGATACTGAAATCCAAGGATGCTCAAGTCCCTTATATATAATGACATTGTATTTGCATATAACCTTGGCACATCCTCACATATACTTTCAACCATCTCTAGATGACTAATTATACCTACTACAATGCAAATGCTAGATATAAATAATTGTTTACTGTTTTGTTTGGGGAATAATGGCAAGAAAAAAACCCTACACATGTTCAGTGCAGATATTTTTTCTTAAAATTTGATCTGCGAGCTGGGCATGGCGGCACATGTCTATAATTAAAGTACTTGGGAGGCTGAGCCAGGAGGATTGCAGGTTCAAGGCCAGCCTCAGCAACTTAGTGAGATACTCAGCTTGGCAAGACTCTATTTCAAAATTAAAAAAAAATTAAAAAGGGTAGAGTTCAGAGGTAGAATGCCCCTAGTTTTAATTTCCAGTACCCATATCCCCCTCCCAGTTCAATCTGCATTTGATTTTGGTTAAATCCTCAGATGCAGAACTTGTGAATATGGAGGGCTGGCTGTACTGACAAGAGGTGGGGCTTAGATCTGCTCTCTTAGGCCATATCTAATTTCTTTAGTCTTTCTTTCTTGTTTTGGAGATTGAAACAAGGAGCATCTACAACTCCATCCTCGGTCCTTTTTTATTTTTTACTTTGGAATCAGTTCTTCCTAAGTTGCTGAGAGTCTTGCAAACACTGGGATTACAGGTGTGTGCTACCACACCCAGCTAGGTCAAATATAATTTCTGACTTGCCACTTTCCTCCCCTGAGGAAGTGAGAAAGGGGACAAACTTTGCTTAAACCAGTGATTCTGGTAGTAGGAGTAGGGTGATAGAAAGAAGAAAATATAAGAGGAGTAACAAAAGCACTGGTTAGTGTCTCCAAATATTTTTTTGCCACACAAAGTATAATAGGTCTTGTCTTCATATCCTATTTGTTTGGAACCATAGTTTCATTTTTTTCTCTCTAATTGAGTTATTAGCCGCTAGAAATTAAAGAGCTTCTCTTAAAAGTCAAAAGGACCCCATGATAGATAAAATTTTCAGAACCTAGCAATAGATTTTCATGATATGTGCTCCATCTGAGTAGGGATTTCTGTGTTTTGCAGAACAGTTTCTGATACATGCTGCCTCATGCTAAGTCAAAACGAAGGCTCCAAAATTATCATACAACTGTAGCCATACTTCGATGAACTGATCCCCTCTGCACATTATAAAATTCTTGTGGTCTCAGGCACCAAGGACCCTTCCATGACTTCTTCAGTCCTGAGGCTGACATTTTTTAAAATCTTGATCATAAAGTGCTTCCTAATTTCAGAAACATGGGAAGATTAAGAAAATGTATGGTGTGGCATTGAAAAAAAATCTTCAAGGCAGCCAACAGCCAAGAAGCGGTGCAACAATGGGGGTATATGGATTTATCTGATCCTGGGGGTGGACGACGGTGGCAAGTGTTAGGAGGGGAGCAGAGAGAAGGGCCCCGATGTGGGGACCTCAGCTAGCAGGCCAATGTTCAGAGTGGCAGGGAAGGGCATTGTGGATGGTGTGTGGGATGTATTCACGTGTAAGAACACTTAGAAGAGCACGGCATAGCATTGGTTTGAAGGAATGGAGCCCAGGGTCAGACATGGTGGTGGAAATGAAAGTGAAGGGATAGATGTGAGAGGTAATAAGAAGCCTTGTCTGTCTGTCTGACTTGGAAACTGAGTCCAAAAAAGGAGACTTGATGAAGGAAACACTTCCACTGATGCTATGACATATATGAAATTATCAATGCCAATCTCAATAGCGTGTATGGGGAAGGAGACGGAGTGGGGCGGGACCCAAAAGAAGCTCACCAAGTACTGTGTGCATGTATGTCCCTATCTCTCTGAACTTCATTATGATGTGTGAGTACAACACACCAATAAAAGTGTGTTTTTATTTATTTTTTATTTATTTATTTTTGCAGTACTGGGGATTGAACTCAGGGGCATTCTACCTCCAAACTATACCCCCAGCCCTATTTTTTATTCTTTATTTGGAAACAGGATCTCACTAAGTTGTGGAATGCCTCACTAGGTAGCTGAGGCTGGCCGTGAACCCGGATCCTCCAGTCTCAGCCTCCCAAATGCTGGGATTACAAGCGTGCGCCACCACGCCCGGATAAAGTGTGTCTTTAAAAAAGGAATAAAAAGCCAGACATGGTGGTGCATGCCTGTAATCCCAGTACATGGGAGGCTGAGACAGGAAGATGGCAAGTTAGAAGCCAGCCTTGACAACTTAGTGAGAGCCTCAGTAACATAGTGGCACCTGTTTCAAAATAAAAATAAAAAATAGGGCTGAGGTTGTTGCTCAGAGGTAAAATGCCCCTGGGTTCAATCTCCAGAACAACAACAAGAATAAGGGAGAAGTAAGAATCTATGGAAACTCAGAGCTTTTAAATCTGAATGTCCAGGAAAATATAATGCTATTGACTGATTCTGGGGATGGTGAGGAGAAGCTAGTGTTGGAAGAAGATGATCAATCCTTGTTGTCTCTCTGAATTTGAAGCATTAGCTACTAACAGAAGTCTTATTAACTGTTCATCATGGATATGACTCCTTGAGCATATCAGAATTTTGTCTAACTTAACTACTTCCCAGCTCCCGTATTTCCATCTTGATAAGTATTTTATTGTATCATCAACATTTTTCTGGTGTGCCAGATGGGTAATGCTGAAAACGGGAAGTGGGATGGACCATCTTGGCATTTCCTCTGTGAACCCCTACTGGTCCTAGTGATCTCCATTGCCTGTTGTAAGAGCTCACAAGCAATCCCTTCGATAGTCCAGTGTTGACGTTCTAGAAGCAACTTCTGTTTTATTTAATCTTTTATAAGACTCTATATTTTGGGAATATACATTAATGTAACCTCTAATCTCTTTAAAATTAAAATTTCTTCTTTCCTTTAATAATCTTTCACCTGCTGCCTTTAACTGTTTTTTCTTTCTTTTTAATACTTTCTCGCTTTTCATTACTTAGTTCAAACGGTATCACTTACTATTCTTCCTTGGAATTTCTTCCTGTCATTCTTTTCTGTAATGTAATGGAATCTGTAATTATATATTGACAAGGAACAGTAGTTGATACAGTCCAAGCATGGTTATATAAATAAACAAATAAAGGAGAAGAGCATAAATACATGACACTGAAAATTTTCACAAAGACATTAATTTAACTTTGAATGTTTGTATCTAAAAGCATGGAAAGAATAACAATCAGGATAATATTTGGAGATCATCAATCAAAAAATAAGTAATAATAGAAATTAAACAGCTGTCCATATTTGTGTGTGTGTGTGTTATTGGAGATTGAGCTGCATCCCCAGGCCGATTTTATTTTCTATTTTGAAACAGGGTCTCACTGTATTGCTAAGGGCCTTACTAAGTTGCTGAGGCTGGCCATGTACCTGTTTCAGCCTCCCAAGTTTTGGATTACAGGCATGTGCCATCATGACCAGTTTAAACAGCTGTTTTTAAAGGTGATTATTATTCGGTGGACTTAAATAATATATGTATATTTATTTATTTTTTATTATTTTTTTTGGTACTAGGGATCGAACTCAGGGGCATTCTGCCTCCAAGCTACACTACAACTCCAAGCTACCAAAAAATTATTTCTTTAATTTTGAAACAGGGTCTCACTAAGTTGTAGAGGGCCTCACTAAGTTGTTGAGGCTGGCCACAAACCTGTGATCCTCTTGTCTCAGCCTCTGAAGTACTAGGATTACAGGCATGCACCACTACACCTGGCTAAGAATATATTTTCTTGTTTATCATCTCTTAAAGTGTCTATAATTTAGTATTTATGCATCAATTATGAATATAGATTTCCCTGTTTCAGAAAACCAAATTTTGTTTACTGAGGTTTAACTATTTTTAATATACCTTTATTGGTGCACTGTAATTATACATCATAATGAAGTTCAGAGGGATAGAAACATCCATGCACACAGCACTTGGTGTGCTTCCCTCCACATCCCACTGCGTTCTCTCCTCTTTCCAATACATATTATTGAGATTGGTGTTAATAACTTCATACATAGACATAGCATCATTTGAACTGTTTCCTAGAGGCCACTTTTTTTTTTTTTTTTTTTTTTTTTTTGCGGTACTGGGGATTGAACTCAGAGGCATTCTACCTCTGAGCTATACCCCCAGCCCTATTTTTTTATTCTTTATTTTGAAACCAAGTCTCACTAAGTTGCGGAGTGCCTCACTAGGTAGCTGAGGCTGGCCGCGAACCCGGATCCTCCGGTCTCAGCCTCCTGAATGCTGGGATTACAAGCGTGCACCACCATGCCCGGTTAGAGGCCACTTTTAAAACTCACAATATGTCTGAATATCTTCGGCCTCCTGTCACCTCCCTTATTCAATATTCTGGTGGTCATAATGGTGCACTGCTCTGATCTTCTTTGGAGAAAGAATATGTAAGTCAACCTTGAGAAGTACCCTCAACTGATGGCACTTCAGGACCTACCTCACTTTTGAACTTGGCCATGCTCTTCCGCGCAGCCCTGGCCAACAACTGAGCATGGTGGAGGTCTAAGGTCTGGCCACCTCTGCTCAACATGGGATTCCTTCGGTGGGTCCTCTTTGCTCCAGAAGTGTCTGTTGGGTTGGCTGAGGCTTTGTCAGATCTGCATGTGTCTGAAGCCTTTTCCTGCCCCAACCTGCTTACTTCCCCTTTGTCTTTTGCAACCATTTCTTGCCAGCAAACCTCTTGCACTCTTCACTGCCTCTCTGCCTCTGCTTCCTGGAGGACTTGATTGATGCAAAACATCATTATTCCATGCTGTCTTGACACTGGACCTGAATCAGATGCTTGAGTTTTTTCAGGGACTCAGAAATAATTTGTTAAGTATGAAGTCTCAAGGAAAGGGTCTCATGTGGTTCCCTAAGATTGCTTGGGCTTCGATCCTTTCTCAACAACACAGCCGTACTCTTGAATATTTGAAAAATGATCCTCCTTGATGTAAAAGATGGCAAACCAACAGGATTTGGCTTTCTGCCCGCCAGAACCAGCTGCTCCAAGGGGTAGACCCATTCTTTTGTGGTTCTTCTGTAGATGTGCATGGTTCAAAAAGTGCTCTTGGCGTATTTACAATCATTGGTTCCCCACTTTGTAATTTTCCTGACCAGGACTTCAAAATCAGTAATAATAGTTTGCATTCTGGAGACTTCTATAGTTTTACCAGGGCGCTTTCACATTTATTCTTGGATAAAGAATGAATACTTATAACAATTCTATGAAGGAGCTGTATAGTCAGTAGTATATATAATATTATATATTGCAATAGCATATAATATGTTATATATTGTATATCACATAGAATATGTCATATTAATATGTTATATTCATATACAATATGTTACATTGTGTATTACATAGAATATGTTATATGAATATAGAATGTTATATTACTGTATATATTATATATTACTGATTTGTATATATATATATATATATATATATATATATATATATATATAGTGTGTGTGTGTGTGTGTGTGTAGTTTATACCAGATTTGAGACTTGAATCCAGCTCTTATTTTGTTTTGTTTTGATACTGATGATTGAACCCAGGAGCATTTACCTCTGAGATGCACCCCCAGCCCTTTTTCTATATTTTATTTTGAAACAAGGTCTCTCTAAGTGGCCGAGGCTGTCTTTGAACCTGTGATTCTCCTGTCTTAGCTTCTCCAGTACTGGAATTGTTATAGGAATGCATCACCACACCTGGCTGAATTCAGGTCTTCTGAAGTCTACCACAGTGCCCCATTTCCTCCACCATTCTTCCTCTGAAGAGGTGATTTGAGTTTGTTCCAGTGGTTTCCACGAGTCTAATTTCAATTCCCAGATATACAGAGGTGGTATTGGACTCTCAAAGGCTTCCCATGTGTTTTGGCAACCCGTCTAGGGAAGATGGCATACTTGAGAATCAACCACATGGGTCTGCCCTGCATCCTCTCTTCTATGCTCAGCAGGGACCACTTGAGAGCTACTGGTGCCTGGGAAGACCCCATATTGTCATGAAATGTCAGCAGCTTCAGATGCCCAACCCTGCCTCTGGAGAGATGGCCAGCCATCAGGCTTCTTGGTACTCTTTCTCCCCTTTCACTATAATCCTGCATTCTTTTTCTCCATTTACCACCACTTTCATGACACTGTCTTTAATTTCAGTCTGCTCTCTGGTTCTGGCTTCCCTTTGGATTTTTTTTATTCTGCAAAGAAACCTTATTGGTAAGTTAGCTCCTAGAAGAATCCTTGACCCCTGCCCTCCCTCCCGAAGCCAGGAGATCAGCAGGTCCCTACAGCATTCCCAATGGTGAGCGCCTCAGGCAGGAAGGCAGACATTCCATGTGCCCATCAGGCTGTGGGAAGTCTTCTCATGTGGCCCCTAACCCTTCAGAAGTGAGACGAGTAGTTGGCTTGACAACCCTGCCATCAGGAAAGCTGACCTTTGAAACTTGGTTTGCTGCAGAGTCCTGGTCACGTCTCTCTCTGCATGTATTCTTTGCTGCTGGACACCTAGTCATTTGCTTTGAGAAGGAGAAAAGAGAAGCAAGACTTTAAGGACCATAGTTTAATTTTTTCAAATACATTTTTTACAGACAATTCTCTCTCTTTCCTCCTCCTTCCTCCCTCTTCCCCCTCCCCTCTCCTCCCCTCCCCCTCCCCTTCCCTCCCTCCCTCCCTTTCTCCTCCTCTTCCTCCTTCTTCTTCCAGAACCCAGTCTACCTCCTAGATACATCCCAGCCCTTTTTATTTTTTATTTTGAAACAGGGTCTCACTACGTTGCTAAGGTTGGCCTCGACCCTGTTATCCTCCTGTCTCAGCTTCCCAAGCACTGGGATTACAGGTGTGTGCCACTATGCCTGGTTAAAAACAATGCATCTTTCTAAGAGAAAACTTGGAATATATAAAAAAGAATAATGCTGTGCTCGCTTCGGCAGCACATATACTAAAATTGGAATGATACAGAGATTAACATGGCCCCTGCGCAAGGATGACACGCAAATTCGTGAAGCGTTCCATAAAAAAAAAAAAAAAAAAAAAAAAGAATAATGCAACTGTTAACAGTTCTGACTTGGGAATTAATTTTAATATATTTTCAATACATTCATATTACATCTAATTTTCCACTTAAAATACACTAAAATAATTTTCTATGTCATTAAACATTTTTCCTAAAAACAGATTTTCTATGAGTGTATAGTATGTACCATTATTTATTGAACCAGTCTCTGTTATTAGGCAGCTTCTAAAATTATGCAGGATTTAATTTCTCAAGTGGTAGAGTTTCAAAACAAAACATTTTGCTTCAGTTATTGAAATCTTGGAAGGTATATCAGATAGGATAACTTTAACTATAAGTAACAGACTAGTCCTAGTAGAATTGGTGTAAATACTACAAAATCTGTTACTTCATGGAACAAGTCCACAGATTCAGTGGCTCCTGTAAGCTGTCATTCTGGGCATCCTGGTGAGACATGTAAATTTCCACTGGAAGAACAGGGGACATCCCTATTTCTCTCCCTCTTGCTCTTGCACTTTCTCTCACGTACTGGAGATTGAAGCCAGGGGCATACTACCTCTGGGCCACACCCCAGCCCTATTTTTAAATTTTGAAACAGGGTCTCACTAAGTTTTCTTGAGGGTCTTGTTAAGTTGTTGAGGTTGGCTTCAAACCTGCAATCCTTCTGTCTCAGCCTCCCAAGTACTGGAATTGTAGGTGTGCGCCACCACATCTCCACGTGTCTGTCTGTCTGTCTTCTTCCCTCCCTCCCTGCCTCCTTCTCTCTGGTACTGGGAATCAAACCTTGGGGCATTCTACTTCCAAGCTACACTCCAAGCCCTTTTTATTTTGAAACAGCTTCTCTCCAGGTTGCTTAACAAGCTCTCATGGTCAGAGGAGGACCTGAGGTGAAGCGTTGCCACATCTGAAGCTGGAAGTCATCAGTTAGATGACAAGTGTGGGGACAAAATGCCAAAGACAAGTCTCTTGGCGTCTGCAGCACCTGCTGGAGTGAAAAGTCGATAGTGTGCACTATGGTAGGTACCTGGAAAATCCTCCCCACATCAGGCCAAGGACTAGTTCATACAGTGGAACTTGGAATCAAGATCCCGGCAGATCCTGGTATGTAAATATATTGGCAAGACTAGGAACCCTACACGGATTATGCACATGCATAGGGCACTGGCAAAGCAGGTGCATTACTTTTTTGGAGAGCATTTGATATTTGATATTTAAAATGTTGATGTTATCATGGTGGATTCATTAAAAAATTTGTTACCTTTCCTTGTTTTATTTGACAATTAGGAGTTGGATTTCTTTTGGATTCTATTATCTAGAGGGCGAAGCATACAATATTTTTAGGGCTTTTGAAATTCCTGACCTGAACTTGAACCAGAGCTCTGGGTTCTAGTTCTAGTGAGGTGCTTCTACCCAGGAAAAGGCTTCTGTGGTCTACGTGAAATTGATGTGCGCCTTCTATTTGCAAGACCATTTTCTGGGCAAAGGGATGAGAGCCGCTAGGCACGCTCCCTGTAAAGTTGCTAAGGATTGCTGGAAGTGGTCCTGGGGGCAGGCCACCAGGCTCATATGGGCGCCCTTAGTGCTTTCTTTAGAAGTCATCCCATTCCCAAAGCATTTCCCCTAGTGCTGGGGATGGAACCCTGTGCCTTCCCCACGCTGAGCTAGTGCTCTGCCACTGAGCTACATCCCAGTCTCCTTGTTTTTTACATGGAACTTTTAAAAAAATGTACTTTCATTGGTGCTTTGTAATTGTACATCATAGTGAGATTCAAAGTGATAGACATACATGCACACAGCACTTGGTATGTTTCCCTCTGTATCCGCCCTCCACGCTCTCCTTCTTCCTCTCTGTACATGTAAGTGGGATTGGTAGTGATACCTTTGTATATGGACATAGCACTATTTGAACTGTTTTCTTCATCCATTTTCCTTTTTCCCCTCCACATCTCCCTCCCTCAACCCCCTTTCACTATATTACTGGTCTCTCTCATTTATCTGAAGTCCCTTTTGTTTCCTACTTTCTTTCTAGCTTCCACATATGACAGAAGACACCCAGCCCTTGACTTTCTGAGACTGGCTGATCTCACTTAGTGTAATATTTATTTGCTCCATTTTAAGTTTTATTTTGAGAAAGGTTCTGACTAAATTGTCCAGGCCAGCCTCAAACTTGGGATCCTTCTGCCTCCATCTCCTGTTCAGCTGAGATTACAGGTGTGCTACCATGCCTAGCTCCAAAGCTTTTTAAAAATTAAAAAAAAAATTTTTTTTTGTATTGGGGATTGAACCCAGGGGCACTGTACCTCTGAGCTATATCCCCAGCCCTATTTGATTTTTTATTTTGAAAAAGGGTCTCACTAAGTTTCTGAGGCTGGCCTCGATCCCGCACTCTTCCTGTCTCAACCTCCCAAATACTGGGATTAGAGGTATGTGCCATTGTATCTGGCTCCAAAGCATTTTTAAGCTTGTTTCCTTTCCTTGCTCATGAAGCAGCTAAGAGAGGCAAGTTTTTGCTGTGAAGGAGCAAAGCTGGATTCTGTGCCTTGATCTTTTGCTGGAAGAGGAAGAGTTGAATAAAGCAAGTGAATCTCCTCAGAGATTCAATCTATCAGATAGACAAACAATATGTGGTTCCCTTGGCTAATGGTGGCAAGTATATGTTCCCAGTACAGCTTATTATCACCTGTAGGTTTAGCCAATGCTGTAATTAGAAAAGACTGTTGCACTCCATGGGATTTCTATTAGTCATGGACCATGAACTTGGCAAAAAGATTCTACAATGTGCGAGAAGGGAAATGTGGCATTTCCTAAGACAGACGTTGGTTCTTAATATAAATAATCAGATGCCACTGGTAACAAGGCCAAGTTCAGACATCTTGGCAATCATTAAGTCAGTGTGGGATGGAAAAGGACAACCAAATGCATGCGTGAAGAGGAATGCCTAGGCTCTTAAAATATTTCCCACAGTCCCTGTAATCGAAGAGTGGAGAATATATGTCTTTAGGTAGAAATTAGATGCGCTTCCCATTTCTCCAAAGCCCAATCAGGCTGAAACGCAGGTTGGTCTGACCAGGAGTAGTGATTTTTTTCAGAGTTGCAATCGTGCAAAGACATCACCAACTTAATCACTGAGTTTAGGAGGATAAAGAGCAGTGCTGTGGACAGCACCTGCACATGGTCTATGTTTTCTGTCCTCCGACTACTCAACCTACCTTCTGGATGTTTACACGAGTCCCAGGCAACCTCCAATAGTTCTTTGAAAATGGAATTTTTTTTCAAAGTGCATCAAATGCAAATGTTCCATGCTGACGAGATCCTAATAAAAAACAGACAACCTAAAGTGGAAGATGGAGACAGCATCAAATAGAAAGACACAAGTCAAATTTCAGTTGGAGCTGGGCATGGTGGAGCACACCTGTGATCCCAGTACTTGGGAGGCTATGACAGGAAGATAGCAGGTTCGAGGTCAGCTTCAGAAACTTAGCAAGGTACTCAGCGCTTAGCAAGACCCTATTTGGAAATAAAAAATAAAATAGGGCTGAAGGTGTAGCTTGGAAGTTGAAGCTTGAAAGTGTAATGCCTCTGGGTTTAATCCCTAGTGCCAAAAAAAAAAATCCATTGATCCCTCTCTAAATCATTGGAACTGTCAACTAAGGTCCTCCAAACCCTGCTGGTGGGTTTTTAGTTGACTCCATGGCCGGTAGAGGAAAAGCTCTTTGGAGGCTCCGTTATGATAGCTGATAGTACTTTCCGACAGTGGGTGACACATTTTCTTGAGTCCCTAGGTTTTCTTCCATGCCTGCTATAGTTTGGATATTTAATGTCCCTCAAAGGCCCATGCGTCAAAGGCTTGGTCCTCAGGGTAGTGTTATTGGGATGTGGTGCAACCTTTATGGGGCTAGCTGAGTGTGATGGCACAGTCCTGTAATCCCAGTACTTGGGAGGCTGAGACAGGAGGATTGTAAGTTCAAGGCCAGCCTCAGCTACTTAGCAAGACCCTCAGCAGCTTAATGAGACCCTGTTTCAAAATAAAAAATAAAGAAGGAGCTGAGTGTGGTGGCATTGGCCTGTAATCCCAGTACTTGGAAAGCTGAGACAGGAGGATCGTAGCTTTGAGGCCAGCTTCAGTAACTTAGATACAAAATACTGGGGCTGGGAGTGTTGCTCAGTGGTGGAGCACATGCTTAGTGTATGTGAGGCCCTGGGTTCAATCCCCAGTACCAACCAACAACAAAAAGATACAGAATATTATCAGAACTCCGGAAAAATCCCTCATGCCCTTTCCCAATTAGTCTCTACTCTGCAAAGCAACTCTTCTGATTTTTGTATTAGTTATTTCTGTTCTGGACATCACTTGTATGGAATCAATATATACATATTAATTATACATCATAATATATAAATATATATTTTTCCCTTTGTTGTGTGTGTGGTGTGATTCTGGGGATTGAACTCAGGGGCATTCTACCTCCAAGCGACACCTCAGCCCTATTTTATTTTTATTTTGAAACGGTCTTGCTAGGTTGCTGAGAGTCTTACTACTTGCTGAGACTGTCCTTGAACCTGTGATCCTCCTGTCTCAGCCTCCCAAGTACTAGGATTACAGGTATGAGCCATTATGCCTGGCAAGCAGTATATATTCTTTTGTGCCAAGTTTATTTAATTCAACATGTTTCAGCTTAGATTTCTAAATTTATTCCTAGTTATTTTGAGTTTTGGTGATTATTATGTTGGAATGTTCCCATTCTATTATAAGGTTTATCATTATATAGTTTCTTTACAATAGGTCACTGCATAATTTGTTGATTATCTTGAACAGCATTTTTCAAATTGATTTCATAGTCTCCAGGTATGCCAACATACAGTGACAGATCGGTTTCTTTCTTTCTAGTAGTTACAGCTCTTATTTCAGTTTTATATATTATTGCCTTGGACAGAGCTCCTAGAGTCACGTTGAAATTAGCAATAGCTGAATGCAGTGGTATGTGCCTGTGGTCCCAGTCCCTTGGGAGGCTGAGGCAGGAGGATCACTTGGACCCAGGAATTCAAGACCAACCTGGATAACATAGTGAGACCCTGTCTCTAAATAAATAAATAAATGCAATCAACAATGAATAGTGAACATTGTTGTTATGCTTCTCCTATTTATAAGACTGCCTCCTATTTTTGGGTGAGTATAAATTTAATTGATTTAAAGCTAAGCATGTATTTATTCTATAAAGTGATGGTTGTTATTTTTTTTATCATACACACTTTTAGAGAATCCAATGAGAGTTTCAGAATTTAATTTCTAGAAAATACTTGTAGACACACACACTCAATTTTGTAAACAGTTTATAAAATTACAGTGCCCCCCTTGGACCCTAGAGCCCTATATTAAGAACTTTTTATATCAAGGAAATATCTTTTCTTCTTAATTTTCAGGGTTCTGATATTTAAAATTAGGAGTTGGATTTGTATTTATTTATTTTTTGCGGTACTGGGGGTTGAACTCAGGGGCATTCTACCTCTGAGTTACATACCCAGCCCTATTTTTTATTCTTTATTTTGAAACCGGGTCTCACTAAGTTGCAGAGTGCCTCACTAGGTAGCTGAGGCTGGCCTCGAACCTGGATCCTCCGGTCTCAGCCTCCCAAATGTTGGATTTGTATTTAAAATATTCTTAGTAGTGATGAGTTTTCTTATTTAACCTATTGATGTGATATATACTATTTATAGATTCCCTACTGTCAAATCTTGCAGACTCGGAATAAACTCTAATTAGGTGTGAACATGGTAGGTTATTATTTTAATTTTCTGTCACATTTGAATTTATATGTTATTTATGCAGTTTAACCCTCATTAATGGTCTATGTCTATAGAGTTTTAGCTGTACTTGTCATATGTCTCATGTCAATTTTATTTTAGTTATGTAATACAAACTGAGTAGGTTTTAGGATTTTGTTTTGTTTTTCCTGCAGCAATTTACAGAAGATTAGAAATTAGCTTACTGAAAGTTTGAAAGATTCAGTGGTGAGACTATTTGGTTCTCCTTTAAAGACACTTCCTTGAAAGCTTGTTTCTTCATTGTTAATGATATGTTTGCTTTCTCTTCCTTTATATTTTCCGAGAAACTTCTCCATGTCATTAAGATTCTCAAATCTACATATCTTATACTTATTTGCATTGTCTTTCTTTAAAAAACTGTATTTGGCACCAGGTATGGTGGCACAGGCCTGTCATCCCAGTTCTGGGAAGGCTGAGACAGGAGGATCGCAGGTTCAAGGCCAGTCTGAGCAACTTAGTAAGACTCTCAGAAGCCCTGTTTCAAAGTAAAAAGTAAAAGAACTGAGGGTGTGTAGCTTGGAGGTAGAATTCCTCTGGGTTGAATCCCTAGTAACACAATAAATAAATAAATAAATAAATAAATAAATAAATAAATAAATATCAAGTTGGTGAGTACAGCACATTAAACACTAAGTCTTGAGCCAAGTTGGGGTTCTCTGAGACCACCCTAGGTTTGATGATTCACTGAGAGGCCTCACAAGAGTCTGCACATAGCCACACTCATGGCTATAATTTATTACAGTGAGAGAATGCAGAACAAAGCCAGCAAAGGTAAGAGGCCTGTGGGACAGAGTCCAGGCGAATCTGCTCCCAGCGGAGTCACAAGCGAGTTGTGACAACCCGTGTGAAATGTTGCCAACTGCTCATTAGTGATTCACCACCCAGGGTTTTTACTGGGGACCGGTCACGTAGGCACCCTTTCCCTGGCACACACCCAAATTCCAGATTCCCAGAAGGAAGGCAGGTGTTTGTCATAAAGCACAGTGCTTGTAACAACAGCCAAGGCACAGAGAACAGTTTTATTCAGGTGCCAGCCAAGGGCCCACCTTGAGGGCAGATCTTCCATGTCGGGGAGTGCAGGCGAGCTCTGTGCCCTGGACGCATGGCCGTGAAGCCAGCCCGCTGCTGTCTCCCCCACTGCTGTGATGAAGTTCTGTCATGAGAGTGGCTCAGAGAGGGATTGTGAGAGCCTTCAGGATCAGTGGCTGCAAGGCCAGGGAGCTTTGACTTCATGCTGTACCCCTCACCCTCCAGTCACCATCTCCATTTACCCCCACCCCCACCAACACAGGAAGAGGCAGGAGAAAGTGTGTGTGTGTGTGTGTGTGTGTGTGTGTGTGTGTGTGTTATTGGAGATTGAACCTGGGGCATTTTACCTTCTAGCCACACCCTCAGCCCTTTCTATTTTTTTGTTTTTTGAAACAGGGTATTGCTAGATTGCTGAGGGTCTCTCTAAATTTCTGAGGCTGGCCTCTAACCTGTGATCCTCTTCTCTTGGCCTTCCAAGTGGCTGGGATTACAAGTGTGTGCCACTGCACCCATTGAGAAATTATATTTTCAAGGTCAAAATGATGTCAGTTCCATGTATCATGAGATTAAGTGGACATTAATACTATTTGATACATGTGCTCGCTTTCTTTCTTTCTCTTCCTTCTTTCCCCCTCCCTCCTCCTTTCCTTTACTATCCTTTGTCTCCCTCTCCTCCTCCTCCTCCTTCTTTTCGTCCTCCTCCATCTTCTTCCTTTTTGGTACTAAGGGTTGAACCTGGGGGCCTTCTGCCCCTGAGCTAAACCCACAACCCTATTTTATTTTTTATTTTGAAACAAGATCTCACTAGATTGCTGAGGGTCTCCCTAAGTTGCTGAGGCTGGCTGCAAACTTGTGATCCTTCTGTCTCACCTCCACAAGTACTGGGATTACAGATGTATGCCACCACACCCAACTGTTCCTTCTCTTTCTGATACATTCATCTTCTAGGTTTTAAGGGAAATAAAAAGATGAGTATGTATATGTATTTTTAACTATTGCTGGATAAGAAACACTCAAACAGAGGCAGAGCTTGCTGACCATTGATATAGCTCCTGAGTCTGTGGGTCAGAATCCAGGCTGGGCTCAGTGGGGCAGTTCTTCTGTTAGCCTTGCCTGCCTCAGCAGTGCATGTGCAGTTGGCTCCCATCAGTCAGCTAGTGGCTCTGCTTCTGAGCTTGATTAGCAGTGGCTGTATTGTGTCTCTCAGGCCTGGGCTTTTTCACATGGGTACAGGCAAGTTTTCAAAAGAAGTGTCTAATGTGCAATTTTTTTTTTTGTAGTATTGGGGATTGAACTCAGGGGCATTCTACCTCCGAGTTACATCCCCAGCCCTATTTTTTATTTTTTTATTCTTTATTTTGATACAGGGTCTCACTAAGTTGCAGAGTGCCTCACTAGGTAGCTGAGGCTGGCCTCGAACCTGGATCCTCCGGTCTCAGCCTCCCAAATGCTGGGATTACAAGCGTGCGCCACCACACTCAGCTCAGCTCAAGGTTTTTTTTTTTTTTTTTTTTTTCAAGTCTCTCCCATGTCATGCATATCAGTTTCCTACTGACCAAAATATGTTACACAATCAACCCATAGTTGATAGGTGAAAATATAGACTCCACCTCTGGATGCAGGGGTGTGCAGTGCACCTTTCAGAGGTACAGATGCTGGGAGGGAAAAAATTCTTAGTTCTCTAATCTACACACTAGGCTGTGTGTGTGTGTGTGTGTGTGTGTGAGAGAGAGAGAGAGAGAGAGAGAGAGAGAGAAAGAGAGAGAGAGAGAGAGAGAGAGAGACACAGAGAGAAAGAAACTGGGGATTGAACCTTGAACCCAGGAGCATTCAACCTCTGAGCTACACTCTCAGCCCCTTTTAAAAAAATTTTGTTGTTGAGAGGCCCTTTGCAACTTAGTGAGACCCTGTTTCAAAATAAAGAATAAAATAGGGCTGGGGGTATAGCTCAGAGGTAGAATGTTCCTGGGTTCGATCCCCAGTACCACACACACACAAATTTTAGTTTGAAACAGGGTCTCACTAAATTGCTGAGAGTATTGAGAAGTTGCTGAGGCTGTCCTTGAATCCACAATCCTTCTGTCTCAGCTTCTCAAGTACTGGGATTATAGACGTGTACCACTGTGCCAGGCTCCCACTGGTCCTCTTAACTCTTTTGACCAGCCAAATTTTATAAACCATTAATGAGGCAGTTTCTTCTCCCTTTCTCTTAGTTGCTATTATTATACCATACTGTAGATTGTTCTCTCTGCTCACTACTCAGACATTAAATGTGGAGCAAAAAAAGTGGCTGTCTTCCTTTAACAAAAAAACAAAACAAAACCAAACAGCTTTAACAGGAGAATCAAAGTTGCACAGGGTGTGTGTTGTCCCCTGAGCATTTAAGTTTTTAAAGAGGCAGAACTTGTCATCTCTAAATTGCCCTAGGGGACCTCCATTTGGCCTTGAAATCTCCCACCTAGTGGGATTTTGATGCTTTTGCTATCTACGATCTTTAAAAATATATCTTCCAATTTTGTATCTAGGGCCTCTGATTGCCTTTACTTCTCTCTGCAGACTGTGTTTATCCAGTGGCACCTGAGCTAGTTTTTAGGCGCATTTGGAAATCAGACAAAAGAGGCAGAATGCAGCCTGGGGAGAAGGGAGCCCTAGCCTCTGCCCCTTCCTATGCAGAAGGCAACCTAGGAGGTGCTGTTCACCAGGGCCCAGGCCACTAGGCTTGCAAGTTCCTGTGGCCAGTAGCTGGAAGCTCTGAGGCCTTTCCCAGCGGTTGGTGGCCATGTGGAACTGGAGGTCACATAGAGGACACCATCCCCTGGTGTACACACCATTGTGGACACCAGGTGAGAAGATTCACAAGTGCTTTGATTCACAAGTGCTTCTACTTCACTCCTTTGAGCACAGGCTCTTTGCAAGAAGTTGTCTTAGTTCGCTTGAATGGCCACAGCAAAATTCCACAGACTGGGTAGCTTAAACAATAGACATTTCTTTCCTCACATTTCCAATGGCCAGAAGTCCAAGATCTGGGTGTTAGCATGGTTGGGTTCTGGGGAAGGCTCCATTGCCAGTTACCATCCTCACTCCATAAAACAACAATTTGGTCTCATTTCCCCCTTCCCAGTCAGGTATCCAGAACCAGCCTAAGGGCCTCAGGACTGTGGATCCTTCCTGTCCTGAACTTCTATTCCTGTCATTGTTGTCTCCTCCTCCTCTTCTACTTTCTCCTCCTCCTTCTTCTTCATACTGGGAATTGAACCCAGGGGTATTATATCTCTGGGCTACACCCCCAGCCCTATTTTTTGTTTCAAAACAGGGTCTCACTAAGTTGCAGAGGGCTTAAATAGGTTGCTGAGACTGGCCTCAAACCTGTTTTCCTCCTGCCTGAGCCTCCCAAGTTCCACAACATTCAGCTTCCCTGGGCTTCTTCACAACCCCCACAAGTCAGCCTTTTGGACCTTCCTACCTGGTGTGATGTGTCTTTCTTCACCTTCTGTGGCTCTCCCTGAAGATTTACATCCCTGGAATGACCCTGAGGTAATGATGGACAGGTGCAGGTTTATAAAGTCCAGTTCACTTGCCTCTAGGACTAGCAAACTCTGAAGAACAATTTTTGATTTATATCTCCTGTAGGATCAGCTGAACTCAGACCTCTGTATGGCTTCTTCTTTCTCCTCTCTCACCATTTTCTCTGGGGAGTACTTCCTTTGTAAATTCTTTATACCTGAGTCCACCACTCAGTAAAACTTAAGGGTCCAAATGTGAGGACCCTGTAGAGCTCTATTTCTTCAGGCTTTGCCTATAAAATCAGGTTTCCTTAGCAACTGCTCTCATCACTATGGCAACAACGCGTTATGGTTACCAAGGCAAAGTAAACTTTTCTGAAGAGAGAGAACCATACATCATCGCTCATCTCAGTGTCTTTTTGCTTCGGTTCCCTAATTTTTGCCTCCCTGGCAGTTGTGTGTGGGCTGATGGGTTCTCCATCTCTTGGAAAATGGTTGCTTTTCCACAGAACTTGCAAGGAGCAAATTGGCCATGCCTTGGATCACTCAGGAGGCTGAGCTCGATGTGTCCAGTCTGGATGCCAAGGGCAGAGTGCTTGCAGACACCCTTGACCTCTGGAGCAAGGCCAAAATGTAAGCTAGAACCCCGCATCTCTGAGGGTCAGTGGCTTTTACCATCTCTCCCTCAAAGTACCCCAGAAAAGGAAGTGGTGGACTAGGGCAATCGTCCCCCCTCAATGTACAAAACTTTACCATTATTGCAAAATCATGATTCAGTGAGGGATATGGCTTTTCCTCTAAGGCACGTATGTATTTTTTTTTTTTTTTGTATTTTTTTTCAAGTCCAAAGGACATGTACAAAGCGCTAGACTTTGCATAAGGCTTTGTTCCCCTGGGTGGTAACTGTTTTGTTTGCTTCTGTATGTCTCTCCCTCTCCAGGCTGACATTGCATGACCCGCCAGCTCCTGCCTTGGCTGGTGGAGGCCCCGGGGGTGGGGAGGTGCCCTCTTGCCATTCTGTCCTGCAGCCTACCGGCTTCTCTGGAGAGCAATGTGGGGGTCAGGGCCAAGCGAATGGAGACACCTTGCTGGCTCTGTTTTAAAAAAGCACCTCACAATACAAAACCCTCTATTATTCTAAAAAGCCTTTCTTTTTCCTGTTCCGCTCTCTGTTTCCATGGAAATGAAACTAGTCACCAGCCAGTGAGTCAATGGTGCAAGAGTTGGATATTGTTCTTTGCTCCCTTTGACATGGAAGAAAACCACCTTGGTTTCTATTTGTCTCCTTTGTTCATGGACAAGGTGCTGTCATTGTGAGGCCTCCCTGCTCAGACACTATGGCATGAATGGGGCCAAGACAGAGGAATGTATAGACTTTCAGAAGAAAGACTCTCTTCTAGTTGGGTGTGGAGATGCTCCCCTGATCCCAGTACTTGGGAGGCTGAGACAGGAGAATTGAAGGTTTGAGGCCAGTCTCCACAACTTCTCAAGACCCTCAGACCCTGCTTAAAATTTTAAAAAAAGTTAAAAAGGGGGGGCTGGGGGGTGTAGCTTGGAGGTAGAATATCCCTTGGTTCAATCTCCAGTGAGAGAGAAAGAGAGAGAGAGAGAGAGAGAGAGAGAGAGAGAGAGAGAGAGAGAGAGAGAGAGAGAGAGAGATTTCCATATGGCAGGGCAGGTAGCCAAAGGCAGATGGTGTGGAAACACAAGAGCTCCCTGTGTCCAGGTGAAACAAATTCTGCTGTGTCATTCACACTCCAGACCTCCCTTGATATCAGGCTGATTCTAGAATTTCACATGAAATAATATCTTTCCTCAATTTCCTCCCTTTTCTCATCCACCTCCTCTGCTCCCTTCCTGGATTCTTCACTTGCACACACATCCTCGTCGCAGGTCTGCTTCTAGGAGAAACTGACCCGAGATGGCTGGTTCTGTGTGCTGCCAGGGGCAGGGAGAAGCCTTTATTTTAAAAGTTTTGCTTAAAAGATGGATAGTGAGTGAGGAATTCTCTGGTTATTGTTGGGACTTATATTTATTGAGTTTTAGGGTTCTATGGATTAGGAATTGGAGAATAAAAAGTAAAAATAGATAATTGTAATCTTTCTTTTTGATAGTTCTCTGAATGAGTCTGGCTGTCATTTTTTTTTGTACTGGGGATTGAGCCCAGGGTCATCCTACCTTCAAGCTATACTCCCAGCCCTATTGATTGATTGACTGACTGACTTGGGGTACTGGGGATTGAAACCAGGGGCATTCTCCCTCTGAGCTATACCCCCAGCCCTATTTTATTTTGAAATATAGTCTCCCTAAGTTGCTGAGGGTCTCACTAAGTTGCTGAGGCTGGCCTCCAACCTGCCATCCTCCTGTCTCAGCCTCTCAAGTACTGGGATGACAGATATGCACCACCATGCCTGGCTTGCCATCTTTTAAACATTTTATTTTTCAGATTTATTGAGGTATAATTGATAAATAAAAATTGTATATATTTCAGGTATGTATAATGTGATGTTTAGCTATGCATGAACATTCTGAAATGACCACTCCTATCAAGATAATGAATGCATTCACAGCCTCACATAGTGGCCATTTTCCTGTGTGTGTGATGAGAACATTCAAGATCTTCCCTCTGAGCAACTTTCAAGTATTAGGTACACTACTATTAGTGGTAGTCACCAGGCTGTACCTTGATTTACACAAATTACTCATCCTACAGAACTGAAACTTTGGATCCTTTTGTACCCTTTTACCACAATCTCCCCATTTCTCCCTCCTCCCAACACTGACAACATTATTCTACTCTCTGCTTCTATGAGATTGACTTTTTTAGATTCTATATACAAGCAAGACCATGTGCTACTTGTCTTTCTGTGCCTGACTTATTTCACTGAAAATAATGATCTCCAGTTTCATATTGTCACATACAGGAGTTCATTTTTTAAAAAAAATTTTTATTGGTGCATTGTAATCATACATCTTTGTTAGGTACAAGCTGGTAAAGGCATACATGCACACATTTCTCATTTAACCCTTCCCCAATTCCCACCCTGCTCCCTGGCCCTCCCTTCTTCTCAAGTTCAGTTTAGTGATTGATATGTTTGTGAAAGTACATCATGTGCATTAGGGTGTCCCCCCCCATCACTTTCAGTTAAGTCACCTTCTTTGCTCATCTAAGATTTCTCCTTCTTTGTCTAGAGTACCTCCTATGACCCACTTTCTCCCTAGCTTCGGTATATTGGGGAGAACATACGATTTTTTACTTTTTGTGATTGACTAATCTCACTTAGCATAATGTTTTCCAGTTCCATCCATTTCCCTGCGAATGACATGATTTTGTTCTTCTTTATGGCTGAGTAAAATTCCATTGTGTACAGATCCCATAGTTTTGTAATCCATTCATCTGTTGATGGACATATTAGCTGATTCCATAGTTTGGCAATTTTGAATTGTGCAGCTATAAACATGCATCGGTCTGATAGTTTGGTTTCCATTCTTTTGGGTAGATACCCAGAAGTGGTATTGCTCGATCATATGATAGGTTCATCCCCATTCATCTGAGGATCCTCCATACTGTTTTCCAAAGTGGTTGCACTAATCTGCAATCCCACCAACAATGTATTAGGGTTGAGTTCAATGTTTTTTTAATTGTTTTTTTATGGAACTGGGGATTGAACCCAGGGGTATACCCCCAGCCCTATATTATTTTTTATTTTGAAACAGGGTCTTGCTGTTAAATTGCTGAGGGTCTCACTATTTGCTGGGGCTGTCCTCGAACTACACCCCATTATCCACTTAACCAAATGACAATAAAGCATTTTTGTGTGTATGTATGTGGCACTGGGAATTGAACCCAGGGACATTCTACCTCCAAGCTACACCTCCATACCTTTTTATTTTTCTTTTGAAATAGGGTCTTACTAGGTTGCTAAGAGTCTCACTACATTGCTAAGGCTATCCTCAAAGCTGCAATCCTCCTGTCTCGGCCTCCCAAGTACTGGGATTACAAGACTGTGCCACCATGTCTGGTGATTTCATTCTTTTTAAAGGCTGAGGAATAGATGTGTGAAGTTGAAGTACTGGCAGGGCCGCCCTCTTACTGAACGCTCCAGAGGAAAATCCCTTCCATGCCCTTCTTTCAGTTTCTTGTGTTGCCCACAGTTCTTGGCGTTCTTCAGCCTGTAGGAAGACCCTTGCAGCCTCTGCCTTGGGCTTCTCATTGGATGCTGCTCCACCATGTGTGTCTGTGCCTTTTCTCTTCTTTGCCTCCAAAGTACCAGGATTACAAGTGTGCACCACTACGCTTAGCTCTTTTTATTTTTTATTTTATTTCATTTTTGTTTTGAAACAGGGTCTTGCTAAGCTTCTGAGAGTCTTGCTAAATTGCTGAGGCTAGCCTTGAATCTATGATCCTCCTGTCCCAGCCTCCCGAGCACGGGATTACAGGTGCCTGTCATCATGCCCAACTGACCTCCTGTTAACTTGATTATATCAGCAAAGACCTCATTTCTAAACAAGATCACATTTGTAGGCACTGGGGGTTAGAATTTCAACGAATCATTCTGGGGGACACCAGGCAACCCAAAACAGGGGGAAATCATTATACAGGCAGATGCCTTCTCTGGTAAGGTGACATTTGCACAGAGACCTGGATAGAGAGAATGAGTAAGTTAGAGTGAGCCGTGTGGCTGTCCAGAGGAATAGTGAGTTCAAAGGTCCTGACGCCTTTGCGAGAAGGCTCAATGGAGTCCAGGAGTACTGAGGAGGCTGGTGTTTCTAGGGCGGAATGAGCAAGGGCAGAGTGACATTAAAGAGGTGACAGAGTGGCCGATTGTGCAGGGTCTAATACAGACCAGGGGAAGTCTTTGGCCTTGACTCCAGGTGAGATGGGGCCACTGGAGGGCTCTGAGAGAGGGTGGAGGTGATCCACATGTTTAAAAAGATGCCCCCAGCTGTACTGTGAGGAGGAGGGAAAGGGATGAGCTGGAGGCCAGCGAAGAGACTCTGGCAAAAATCTAGTGTGAGCTTGGGCCAGAGTGCTGGCTGGGGAGGCCATAAGAAGTGGCCGAATTCTGGGCAGCATTTGAAGTCCAGTGTAGTACCTGCTCATTTAACACTCTCAGCAACCAGACACAGTTAGCATTTACTATCCTCATTTTACAAACAAGTCAACTGAGGCTCAGGGAGCTTAGCGAGCTTCCCTTGAGACAGGCGATTAGAGTGAGACCCGTGCTAGGTCCACCCAGCATGTTACCTGCCACCAATGCTAGACAGTTCACATCTTCTGTATTTCATCCTGCTAACCATAGGGAATGGAAAATATTCTGGAATAGATTGAATACATCCTCCCTCTCCAAACAAACAAACAAACAAACAAACAAACAAACAAACCAAGGCATGCCAGTGTCCTAACTCCCACAACCCTGTGAACGTGACCATATTTGGAAAGAAGGTCTCTGCAGATGTAATTAAGGATCTTGAGCTGGGGGATTGTCCTGGATTCTCTGGGTGGGCCCTAAATCCAATGGCTTCTGTCTTTACAAGAGACAGAGAAGACACAGAGGAAAGAAGAAGACCACTCAAGACAGAGGCAGAATTTGAGTGATGTAGCCTCAGACCAAGCCGCAAGGGGCCAGAGAGGAATCTCCTCGGAACCCTCAGGGGAGTGCAGACCAGCGGCCACCCTGATGTCACACTTCTTACCGCCAAGACTGTGTGACATTAAAATTCTGTTGTTTGTAGTCATCAGGTTTGTCAGCCCTAAGAAATGGGAATTATCAAAACTCTGTTACTTCATTATTCTCATCTCTACACTGCAGAAGAATAATTTCTTCCCGGCTGTGTCTGGGAGGATTAAATGAAATGTGTTTATAGGGCTGAGGGTCAGAGTGCATTGGCTCTGTCGAGTCTAGGCTGTGGATGGGACGAGTATCTTTAGAAGGAAGCAAAAATCAAATTGAAGCAAGGCATGGTGTCACATGCCACTAATCTCAGCGACTCTGGAGGCTGAGGTAGGAGGATTATAAACTCTAGGCCAGCCTGGCAATTTAATAAGACCCTCTCTCAAAAGAAAAAAAAGACTGCATTATCAGTTTCTGATTTTATAGGATAAATTGTAGATAACTAGCTGGATGTGGTGGCGCATGCCTATAATCCCAGTACTCATGACTCATGAGGGTTAGAGGCAGGTTAGAGGCCAGCCTCAGCAATTTAGTGAAGCCTTCAGCAACTTAGTGAGACCCTATTTCAAAATTTTAAAATAGCAAAATAGGGCTGAGGGCATGGCTTAGAGGTAAAACACCCCCTGAGTTCAATCCCCCATACCAAAATAAATAAATACATAGATAAATAGCAGATAACTGATAGCAAGGCAAAATAATTTTTGTCTAAAGATCTGCAAATTCTGTCCTATATGAGGTTCAGCTGACTTTCCTTTCTCTTATAGAAAAAACAGTTTTGTCTTCATTTGCATATTACTTTCAACATTCTTTTATTCCATATATATTTGTGCTTTTTGGACTTCTTTGAATCAGTTATAACATCTGCCTGATTGTCTTATTGATCGAGTTAGGTAAAATCTTTTAACATGTGTTTATTTTTATATCTGTATGAGAGTAATGATTTTGCCTTCATTATTTTAAAATTTATCTTTTGACAATTTCAGAGGTATTCTGCCAAGAAAACCAATAGATTTTAATTTTTCTATCTCCTAATTTTACATTTTAATTTTGGTTTGTTTTGAGCAGGTAAGTTACCAATTATTGGCAGCAATGAATGGGAATTTGATTTTATGTTCTGATCATTTGGAGATCTTTGTACATTGGGTTAACAGTTCATAGAGATCTAGCCTTTATTGGGTGAGAAAGGTAACAGAAACTCTTTTTTTCTCATGGAGAATTTAAAGTGTGTCATCCAAGCTGACATTACTATATTTGAACTTCTTTACAGCAATCCAGGGATCCATATTGCAGGGCTCTCTGAAGCACAGGAACAGAAGATATTGCTTCTGATGTCTTTGTTTTGCTTTTTGTTTTTGTGTTACTGGGGATTGAATCCAGGGACATTCTACCTCCAAGCTGTACCACAAGCCGTATTTTCTATTTTGAAATAGGGTCTCACTAAGTTACTGAGGGCCTCGCTAGTTGCTGAGGCTGGCCTCGAACCTGTGATTGTCCTCCCAAGCACTGAGATTACAGGCATACACTTCTGATATCTTTATTTGACAGTGCCATTCGATTTTTTTTGAAGCACTTGGGATGGAACCCAGGGTTTCACATATGCTCGATAAATGCCTTCCAACTGAACTACCTCACCCCAGCCCTACACTATTTTTGACAAATGTTTCTTTTTTCCAATGTGGTCTTCAGAGAGAACTTGCTTACATTTCAGCTCTAGTAATTCTCAGTTTAAGACCTCTGAGACTTTAAAATGTATTTTTTAACAAAATAGTGTCATTTGCAGGGAAATGGATGGAACTGGAGATTAGTCAGTCCCAAAAAGTGAAAGGTTGGATGTTCTCCTTCATATGTGGGAGAAATTGGGACACAGGAGGGACTCCAGACAAAAGAAGAGAAACCTTAGTGAAGTGAAGAAGGGGACCTAACTGAGGGAGACAGAAGAGGGAGGGAGACTTGAAGAAGGAAACATCTCAATGGACATGTTGTACCTACACAGAGTTATTAATGCCAATCACTATGCTGAGCACAGGAAGATGGGGAGGAGGAGGGAACGGGGTGTGAACTGGGGGAGGCTCAGAGAGTGCTGTGTGCAAGAATGCCTCTATCACCCTGAATTGCAAGATGTATGATTACAATGCACCAATAATAATAAAAAAAGAATTGGTGATTATTTATCCTAATATTGAACATTGTGAAATGGTAAGTTTCAAATTGTCCTTTTTTGTACTTTTATTGTTGTGTGGCATTTTTTTTTGTCTATTTCAAGCTCAAGTCAGTTAAGAATTTCATGTCCAAGTTGAGTGTGGTGGTGCATGCTTGTAATCCCAGTACTTGGGAGGCTGAGACCGGAGGATCCAGGTTTGCAGCCAGCCTCAGCTACTTAGTGAGGCCCTCCGCAACTTAGAGAGACCCTGTTTAAAAATAAAGAATAAAAATAGGACTGGGGGTGTTGCTTGGAGGTAGAATACCTCTGGGTTCAGTCCCCAGTACTGAAAAAAAAAAAGTTCCTGTCCAAAGGGAAGGAGAACAACTCTGATTTTTGGATCAGTAAATTTTTGTGTTTCTATTTTCATTCTTGCTCCATGGCTGAAATGGTAAATTGAAATTGTGAAGTTTTTCTGTATCTGCAGCTATGTATTTATGATTTAGAAGGCCTTTCTTTTTCTTTGTGTGAGTGTGTAAAGTTTTCTTACCTCCAGATACTATTAATATTAGATTATAAAGTCTCAAAAGACCTCTGTTCTGATTGGTTTATAAAGATAAAATAAGTACTTATATAAACTGAGTATTCCTTAAATTCCCGAAAAATAAGGAAATTGAACTTCTAATATTTTAAATGTACCAGAATAAAACATTTTTCATAGAACCCAATTGAAAAAGATTTAAGAATCCATTTTCTCTTTTTGGATGAGCATAAACTTTAAGTTCTATCTTATTTTATTTTAAAAAATTTGGTCTGTTTCTTTCCTGGTAGGAATTCTCCATTTTTTCTTTTCTTTTTGGTACTGGAGATTGAACCCAGAGGCATTCTACCTCCAAGCTGCACCTCTAGTCTAAGTTTATTTTTTATTTGGAAACAGGGTCTCACTATGTTACTGAGAGCCTTGTTATGTTGCTGAGGCTGTCCTCAAACCTGTGATCTTCCTCTCTCAATGTCCCAAGTACTGGGATTACGGATGTGTGCCACCACATTTCATTTAGGATTCCATTTCTTAATATAAGTAAACCTTTGGAAAATAAGACCAGTTTACTATTTTTACGTTAATAAAGGCATATTCTCTGATTTATCAGTGTTAAATGGAATACACACTTTATTCTAATTAGGCTAATTAGGTATGTCCTTTTTTACTTATAGAGATTTACTGACCAACTAAGCTAACATTACATCCACTTAGTGTTTACAATTATGAAGAATGTAAAATTGTGTTTAACCAAATTGAATCATTATTCTGACAGATTTGATTGCCGCACTAATTATGCTTTGTAATACATTCACTTGAAGATAATTTCCAGGATTTTAGATTGATATTAAATTGAGTTAATTGATATTCATTAGATACCTAGATGATTTCTAAGCAAGTATTTTAAGTATTCTCTTAGGACATTTAAGTCTTAGATTGTTACCTGGTCACCTTAAACAGCCAAACTATGTCCCATTAAACAAGTTATATCTCACTGAACCCAAACTAAATGTAACCCAAACTTAACGTCTTCCTGGTTGGGTCCTTAAATTCCAATACCTACTTTTGGAGGAGGGAGTACTGGGGACTGAGTCCAGGAGCATTCTACCTCTGAGCTACACTCCCAGCCCTTTCTATTTTTTAGTTTGCAACAGGGTCTCACTAAGTTGCAGAAGGCCTCACTAAGTAGCTGAGGCTGGCTGCAAACCTGTGATCCTGCTGTCTCAGCCTCCCATGTACTAGAATTACAGGCGTGTGCCACCACACTGAGCCCAACACCCACTTTAACACCACATAACTTGGGAGAGGAGTGAAACACTGCTATTCTTGTACTTTAGAGCCTTTACTGAGTAAAATAAGGGCAACTTGGACAGAAGCACTACAGGCCATTACATGTGATCTCATTACTGTCGTGGCCATGAATTGACTAATGGGCAATTGATTAATTTTGGCTTGTTTAGGTGCTATTTTTCTACTTTAGTTTTTGTTGTTGTTGGTGTACATCATAACTGTACATCGTAGTGAGATTCAAAGAGCTACATTCATATATGCACACTACATCTCTTGGTGTGTTTCCCTCTGCGTCCCACCCGTTACTCCCCCCTCCTTCCCCTACATGCTAGTGAGCTTAGTAGTGACACCTTCATACATGAGCATCACATTATTTGGACTATTCCCTTCTTCAAGCCTCCTTTTCCCCTCTCCTCCCTTCCCCAACTCCCTTCTACTATTCTACTGGTTTCTCCATTTTCCCCTTTCTTCCTATTCTCTCGCTAGCTTCCATGTGAAAGAAAACATATGATTAACTTTCTGGGCCTGGCTGATCTTACTTACCATCATTTTCATCCACTTTCCTGCAAATGGCATAATTTTGTTCTTCTTTATGGCTCAGTAAAACTCCACTGTGTGTATATATACAATCCATTATTAACATAATTTTAGGTTTATATGCTTTTGCTTCTTATTTTAGTGTGCTACAAAGAAGCCTTACCTTTGGGTCTATGAATCAATGTGTTAATTCTTCTATAAGGAGTGTGTGTGGCTATAGAAAGTTGTGTTTTGTGCTGGGCATGGCGGTGCACACCTATAATCCCAGTACTTGGGAGGGTGAGAGAGGAGGATCACAGGTTCAAGACTAGCCTCAGCAACCTAGTGAGAACTAGTTTTAAAACAGAATATAAAATAAAATACCAAAAAGCCTGGGGGTGTAGCTTGCCCTTGTGTTCAATCCCCAGTAACCCCCCACCCCACAAAGTTGTGTTTTGTGTATTCATGAGCTCTTTAAGTCCACTGAAATGCTGGTGTGTGGCAGATTTTAATTACCCACTCCCCTCATTGTCTTTGTGAAATAGATATCACTTCTGTTAATAGTTATAAGAAATATAATGTTAAGACTGTACTTGAGAGAAATTGTTTCAGAAAAGTACACTTATGACTACTTCTGTTTTCCAAGAAACACTAGTTCTTGTTTTATAAGTAGCAGTTTTCATAGAATATGTTGTGGTTGATGTTTTGTTTAGGTCTCTCTTTACGCTCTTCAAACTTAACTGAAGACTACTAAGAAGTTAGTGGTGGCTGTTTTTCTGGGTTATAATTGCTGATACTTATAGTGTTTGAAATTGAAAGTAAGAAATTACTTAAATGTGTAAATACTGATCATTTAAAGGTAGCAGCAAAGCTAGATGTGGTGGCACATGCCTGTAATCCCAGTACTTGGGAGGCTGAGACAGGAGGATCACAGGTTCAAGGCCAGCTTCAGCAACTTACTGAGGGCCTCCTCAACTTAGTGAGAGCCTGTTTCAAAATAAAAAATAAAATAGGGTTAGGGGTGATGCTCAGAGTTAGAATGCCCCTGGGCTCCATCCTTAGTACCACAAAATAAATAAATAGATAAATAAGTAAATAAATAAACAACAAACAAAAAAGATAGCAGCAAGAAACACAATGCATGTCAACAGCATCTTGATATTGTTATTAAATGAGTTCTCATCTTGAAAGAGATCTTCCCTAAAATAAAATATCAATTTATTTCAGAATATAAACAAGCCTAAGCTGGATGTGGTGGTGCACATCTATAATCTTAGTACTTGGGAGGCTGAGACAGGAGAATTGCAGGTTCAGGGACAGCCTTAACAATGTAGTGAGACTCTCAGCAACCTAGTGAGACCCTGTTTCAAAATAAAAATAAAAGGGGTTGGAGGTGTAGCTTGGAGGTAGAACGTCCCTGGGTTCAATTCTCAGTGCCACATACATACACTCAAAAATGCTTTATTGTCATTTGGTTAAGTGGATAATGGGAAGTGGTTTCTCAATTACCTATGATTCTATCCTATTCAAGTGTCCAAATGGCTTGCCTTTTCTAAGTGAAACCTTAAAATAAAATAAAATTTTCATGAAGTCTTTTATTGTACTTTTAGTGAACCTCATCATAGTGAGGTTTAAAGTGATACAACCATACATGCCCACAGCACTTGGTGTGTTTTCCTCCACATCGCACCAAGCTCCCTCCTCCCCACACGTTAGTGAGATTGCTAGTGAGTCCTTCATATATGAGAATGACATTATTTGAACTGTTTCTTTCATCAATTCTCTTTTTTACATTCCCCATCTCCCTCCCCCAGCCCCCTTCCACCATTCTACTGGTCTCTCTCTTCGTATCTGAAACTATCTTTGAGAGTTCCCAGAGGGTTCCTGAAAAATTACAAGGATCTTCTCTTTTACCTTATAAAAAGATGTTAGAAGTAATCATGTTTGTTTGATAAGTTTCTATTGATGAATTACCTGGGAAGGGTTGTCAAATCAGAGGAGATGTTCAGGTACCTGGGAGGCTGAGATAAGAAACTCACAGGATTGAGGCTCTCCACAACCTAGTGAGACCCTGTTTCAAAATTAAAATAAAATAGGGCTAGGGGTGTAACTCAGTGGTAGACTGCCCTTGTGTTTAACCCCCAGTACACACACACACACACACACACACACACACACACACACACACACACACACACGAGATGCTCAGGGTTGGAGATGCAGCTCAGTGGTCGAGCCTTTGCCTAGCATGTGTGAGGCCCTAGGTTCCATCTCCAGCATTGCAAAAAAAAAAAAAAAATAGTAAAGCAAAGATGCTCAGCTTTTTCTAGGTTACATTTGTTCAGGTAAAGTGCTTATAATAACAATATTTCTGAGATTGGTTGGATGCTGTTTGGGAAGTTTCTAGAGATATGTCAACGGCTTTGTGCTCTGGAATGTGATTCTATTTACTGGAGCCCCGAGGCTGCTTTGTGTGATGATATTAGGCAACAACATTATAATGTTAGCAGCCATAATTTGGGGTGTAGTTTACAAATGCTTGCTTGGCCATAGCCCTTTTTTAAAAGTTTGAATCTAGGACATTTTTCAATCGATTTACTTATGGAGTTTAATAATAGTTTTAATAAAAGTTTTCAATCGATTTACTTATGGAGTTTAATAAAAATACGGATGTCTAGAACCTATTCCAGACCCATAGAATCTCTTTACTTGAAATTTTTGGTACACTCATTGTATACTTATGATCTATTGTGTCTCAGAAAATCATTATATTTTCATTGATTCTTTTAACATTTTATTGTATATATATTTTAGAATTCCAAGTTTGTATTAATAGAGTAATAAGTTAATTGAAAATATGGAACACTTCTCGAATTTGCATGTCATCCTTGCACAGGGGTCATGATAATCTTCTCTGTATCTTTCCAATTTTAGTGTATGTACTCCTGAAGTGAGCCCTGTATTATATTATTGAAGGAACAGAAAAGTATGAAACCTTTCCTTATCATCACCTTCCTATAATAAAGGAAAGATTAGTAAGATAAAAGCACAAACAATTTAATCAAAGTTTTATGGGATATATGAGTCTTCAGAAATAAAGACCCAGGGAAAACTATTATTATGCTTAAGTTTGTGTGTGTATGTATGTTACTGGGGATTGAACCCAGGGCCATTCTACCTCTGAGATACACTCCCAGCCCTATTTTATTTTTATTTTGAAACAGGATCTCCTTAGGTTGATGGAGGCCTTGCTAAGTTTCTGAGGCTGTCCTCGAGCCTGTGATCCTCCTGTCTCAGTCTCCCAAGTACTGGGATTACAGGTGTGCACCACCATGCCCGGCTTATTACTCTTTTTTTTTATTCATACATTGTAAGCATACACCTTTGTTAGGTACAAATTGATAACCATATAAGAGCTCACAATTCTCATTTGACCCCTTGCCCGAATTCCCGCCCTTGCTCCCTTGCCCTCCCTCCCTCTCCAGTTCAGTTTAGTGAATGACTTTGATATACATTAGTGTGTCCCCTCCCCCCGTCCAACCCCTAGATCAACTTCTTTGCTTTAGAGGTTCTTTCCTTTTTCATCTGGAGACCCTTCCATACCCAGTCTTCTCCCTAGCATCCGCATATTAGGGCGAACTTATGCTTTTTTACTCTTTCTGACTGGGTAATCTCACTTAACAACATACTGTTTTCCAGTTCCTTCCACTTCCCTGCAAATAACATGATTTTGTTCTTTTTTTTGTGTGGTTATCCGTGCAATGTAGCATACAACTTTGTTAAGCACAAGTTGTTAACAACATATATGCACACAATTCCCCAATTCTCATTTGACCCCTTCCCCAATTCCCACCCCATTCCCTCGCCCTCCCTCCCCCTCAGGTTCAGTTCAGTGAGTGACCTTGGTATGATTGTGTAAGAACATCATGTGCCTTAGGGTGTCCCTCTGCCCCATGCATCCACTGGAATTAATTCAACTTCTTAGCTTATTGAGGATCTCTCCTTTTCATATGGCATCCCTCCTGTGCCTCATCTTCTCCCTAGCATCCACATATCAGGGAGAACATATGCTTCTTTATTCTTTGTGACTGGCTAATCTCACTTAACATAATGTTTTCCAGTTGCATCCATTTCCCTGCAAAGAACATGATTTTGTTCTTCTTTATGGCTGAGTAAAATTCCATTGTGTATATATCCCATAGTTTTGTAATCCATTCATCTGTCGATGGACATCTTGGCTACTTCCATAGTTTGGCTATTGTGAATTGAGCCGCTATAAACATAGATACACATGCATCGGTCTGGTAGTTTGGTTTCCATTCTTTTGGGTATATACCCAGTAGTGGAATTGCTGGGTCATATGGTAGAAAGCAATTCCACTCACAATAGCACCCCCAAAAATAAAATACTTAGGGATAAACCTAACCAAGGAGGTTAAAGACCTCTATAAGGAAAATTACAGAAAGCTGAAGAAAGAAATCGATGAAGACCTTAGAAGATGGAAGGATCTACCATGTTCTTGGATAGGCAGAATAAATATCATCAAAATGGCCATCCTCCCAAAAGTAACCTACAAATTCAATGCAATACCCATGAAATTGCCAAGGACGCTCCTCACAGACATAGAAAAATCAGTCCTTAAATTCATCTGAAAAAACAAAAAGCCCAAGATAGCCAAAGTAGTTCTTAGCAATAAAAACCATGCAGGAGGCATCACAATACATGACTTCAAACTTATTACTCTTAAGTTTGATGAAGAATGGAAAGCTGTGTAGAATGTGGAGAAAATGGTATGATCTAATAGGAGTAGACTGGGAATAACAAGGCTTGTCTTTTTGGATTCTTATGGGTCTCTTTGTAAATTTCTGCCCTTTGAGTATAAGATAGGACACCTGTCACATGAGGGTCTTTTAGGGAGAAAAGAGAGAGAGATGGTAACCTTTCCAGGTTTTATGGCTTGCTTTGGGAAAGAGGGGTTCTAGTTTCTGTGACCCATCTTGAGGAAAGGGAATTCTGTTTCTATGACTTCTTGAGGGGAAGCGAGAGGAGACAAAAGAACCAGAGGTCAGAGTCCTTGCTTCTGAGTCCTTTCAATCTCCTTCAGTTCAGAAGTATTCAGCATGCTAAAGCACCATACTTTGGGGTATTGTGTTCTGAACCCACATGTTATAGTATATATTATGCCTCAAGAGTTTTCTTTGTAAAAATGTTTATCCGTTTTTATAAATCAGAGGTATTGTTTATTTTCTTTGAAAAGTGTCTTAACCATGATCCTTATAAACATTTTGTATTTTGTCTAAAGCATTTGGATTGGCTTTGTTATCTTGTTTTTTTTATGCCACTGAAATAAACACATTTCCTCGTCACTTGCATTCTTCTTGTTAGGAGCTCTTGTCAGATCTTTTCCTTTGGAAAATTATCAGTAGCAAATTAAATCCAGCTATTTTAAGCCTCTACCATCCATAGATAGTTATTTCATTCTGATGCTTTGCTGAATGCTATGCATTCAACACAGGCCAAATTTCTTGTCTTTCATGAGGAAGCAATGCCTCAGTCCTGTGGACTAGCAGTGCACTGGGTATGTCAAAAGAGACACTCTTAGGCTGACAGAGTCTCCTTGACCAAACGTTAGTCAGGCTCCTTGGAACCCTCTTGCCAGCTAGGCCTCAACTTCTGGACATCCTGTCTGTCTTTGCATTGTGCTATTTTAGTAAGAATCCACTAAGTCAGTTTAATGAGAATCTTCCACCTTCAATATCTAATCCCCCTCGATAGCTGATAAAACTCTCATCCTCCACTATCCCCCATGTGATGTCTGATCACCCTGGCCTGCCTTTAGCAACAATCCACAGATTCCCAAAGTGGCTGATACTGCTTCTAGGGCCCTGGAAGAAAACACAGATACATAAAAAATGCAAATTTGTCACTGCATCTATTTATTCACTTAAAGAAGGTATATTTCCAGCCAGGCATGGTGCACTCCTGTAATCCCACATGCCAACCACAGCAACCTAACGAGACCTTATTTTAAAAAAAGACAAAAAAAAGTTGATTTCCATCTAGGAGTGGTGATACATGACTCTAATCCCAGTTTGGGAGGCTGAGACAGGAGGACACAGGTTCGAGGCCAGTCTGGGCAACTTAGTGAGATTCTATTTCACAATAAAAAGTAAAAAAGGCTGGGGGTGTAGCTTGGAGATAGAAATCCCTCTGGGTTCAATCCTCCCCAGTACTAAAAAAAATGTAGATTTCCTTCAAGGGGAGGGTGTTGTTGAGTAATTAATTTTTCTGAAAAAAGTGCAGTAAACCAAATGAGTTTGAGAGCCTCTGGATCCAAATCCCCTGATGTTTCTTCTTAGCAATTTTCCATCCACTGAACCTCCAACTCCTTGTTCAGCGGCTATAAATTTCCTATTGTCCATGTATTTGGAATTGAGCTCATTCTTTACCGAGGTCTCTTTTCCCCTATTGTAGTAGTTCTGAATTAAAAAACAAACAAACAAAAACACCAATTTTATGCTGTTCGTTGACAGTTGGAGTACAAGCTTCTTACGGCATCACTTAGAAAATTCCAAGAACATCCCAGTTGTCTAAGTCAATTGACAGGTGGATGAGATCATGTGACTGCTAACCCTAACTCAAAGGAATAAGAATTACATAGGACTGAACACACTAATGAGGGGTAATGGCATTTTTTTTTTGGAATATTACTGATCTTATTTTAACGTTCTATTTCTCTCTTTTCTTTGTGGTACTAGGGATTGAACTCAGAGGCATTCTATCCCTGAGCTACATCCCCAATCCTACTTTATTTTGAAACAGGGTCTAGCTAAGTTGCTGAGAGCCTCACTAAGTTGCTGAGGCTGGTTGTAGACCTACAACCCTCCTATTTTAGCCTCCCAAGTGCTGAGATTACAGGCGTGCACCACTGCACCTGGCTTCTATTTTCTATTTATAACACACTTCTCTCTTTCTCTTTGTGATGGTGGGGATGGAACCCATGGCCTCGTGCATGCTAGGTAACCTCTCTGCTACTTAGCTACACCCTCAGTCCTCTTTTTCTTTGTTTTTAGGCTACCTGCAACTCATAACAATTTAGTATGCACTGTTTTGTGAACTGATATGAAAAATTTATAAATGGTATTTTATTCTCTCTGCATGACTCCCTTCAGATTCAGAAACTCTTATTGAATCTTACTTTTCATAGTGATATCATTATTTGCATAGATACAATAAAAACTTGTCTCTTTTTTAAACCACGATATAATTGGGAAAATTCCTTATGTAACCAAGACCTTCCTTGAAATGTCATATTTGAGAATGATGCTCATTTAAATCAGGCATGACTAGCCAATTATAAGAAACTAAAGTTGACTTTATGGCACCAAGGCTGACAAAGCCTTCTGGGGAAAACTGGCTTGGTACCTAGTTTATAAGGTCTCAGTTTTATAGGTAGTAAGGAAAGTCACTTTCTGGTAATCTCAGGAAACTCCAGATAATTTGGGGACTTCAAGAAAAGAGCTATTTGCTCAAGTTTATAGTTACTGCAGGTGAACCCTGGACAGTGATGGGGTTCAGGACTCATTATCCTGGAGCATGGCACCTTGACATTTGAGAAAACAGCAGAAGCAAGAAGGTCTCGTGGATCCAGGCACGGTGGCACATGTCTGTAATCCTAGTATTTGGGAGTGTGAGATAGGAGGATCACAAGTTCAAGGCCAGCCTCAGCAACTTAGCAAGACCCTCAGCAACTTAATGAGACCCTGTTTCAAAAAATATAAAAGTAGCCGGGTGTGGTGGTGCACACTTGTAATCCCAGTACTTGAGAGGCTGAGACAGGAGGATCTGGGTTTGTGGCCAGCCTCAGCTACTTAGTGAGGCCCTCCACAACTTAGGGAGACCCTGTTTTAAAATAAAGAATAAAAATTAGGGCTGGGTATGTAACTGAAAAGTAGAATTCCCTTGGGTTCCATCCCCAGTACCATACACACACAAAAATAAACACACACACACACACACACACACACACACACACACACACACACACACACAGGAGTGTAGTTCAGTGGTAGAATGTCCCCGGGTTTAATCCACACTAACAAAAAAATAAAAATAAAAAGGTCTCATTGACCTTCTTCCACCATTCTCCCCTGAAGTAAGTCATAAAAAAATTCTTTGACTTTTTAAAGTAGATCATTAAGACCCTCCTGTGAAAGAGATTTTCCTTATTCTCGAAGGTAGATCCTTTATCTCTGAAAGCACAGGGACACAGAGGAGAATCTGAACGCAGAGGCCTTGCCAAGTTCCCCATGGTTTATTTCCGTTGTATTATACCCACTTGGTCCGATCATTCCTAAACATAAAAATACACATTTTTTCCTGTTTCTCTGAATCTTCATTTTCTGAAGGCTTCTGGGTCATGTAAAACTTACATTAAATAATCCTTCTTTTGTTGTATGTGTCTCATCCATGAACCTAGGGATGGAAAAGAAAGAGCTGGGCATGGTGGCACACATCTCTAATCCCAGTACTTGGGAGGCTGAGACAGGAGGAGCAAAAGTTTGAGACCAACCTCAGCAACTTAGTGAGACCCTGTTTCAAAAAATACAAAATATTAAAAAAAGAAAGTGGCTGGGGTTGCTGCTCAGAGGTAGAGGTACCTGAGTTTAATCCCCAGTACCACATACACACAACATAAAAGAAAGAAAGAAAGGAAGGAAGGAAGGGAGAGAATGATATTTCCCCCCAATTACAGCATATAAGAGGCTTTTAAAAGTCCAATCTGATATTCCTTATGAAATTTCCTAGCAAAGTTAGACTATTATGTGATGAGTTAGCCATCTTGCTGCATCTATGTACATAATCAGGCCAAACCTAATGAGACCACCTTTATTTCATGGTCAAAAATAATCTTTTACCAGGCATGGTAGTGCATGCTTGTAATCCCAGTACTTGGGAGACTGAGACAGGAGGATCATAAATTCAAGGCCAGTCTCAGCAATTTACTGAGACCCTGAGCAACATAGAGAGACCCTGCTTCAAAATATGATAGGGCCAGGGGTCTAGCTCAGAAGTAGAATGTCCCTGGATTCAATCCCCAGTACCAAAATAATAATAATAATGATAATTTTTCATTGGGATTTTTTTTATGAAAAGGGAATAGACTATAGCAGAACAAGTATACTTCAACAGAAAACTATGCAGCATGTAGAGGGCCCCCTCTGAGTTCTCAGATTCTGATTCTATGGGGGCTACTGTACAACTCTATAAATTATAAACTGAAATTCATAGCAATAGAAAATTATTCTTGCCCAAGATATGTAAATTCTGTTCTATCTTGTAGAGGTTCAACTGACTTCCCACTTCCCCCACTCTGGAAAAGCCAATTCTCCTCCATTTGTGTATATTTGTTTCAGCATTCTTTTACTCCTTATAAATTTCTGGGGTTTTGACTTTACCTTTGAATCCATTGTAACATCTGCCTGGTTCCTTATCGATTGAGTTAAATAAGACCTTTCATTTGTATGAGTCATGATTTTACTTTTTTTTTCTGGAGCGATTTTTTTTTGACAGTAATGAGGAGAAACAAGATTTGAAGTGTACAAAACCAGAAATTATTCAGATATGCAAATTTGGTAATGGAGGATTTAGCTCTTAATGGTGCCTATTTGAAATGAATTTTCTCCTATTAGAAAGCATTTAATAGTGCAGCAAATACAATCATAAATGCGCCTTGGAAGGGTGTCAGGCTGCTAATTAATAAAAATATTGTGGGGAGAAGTTGTCATTTTTATATGCTTCAAAATTTGTAATTTAATGGGAAAGCTTTCTTAATTCTAAATAAATATTTACTTTCAAATCTGATTGTGTGTGTGTGTGTGTGTGTGGCACTGGGGATTGAACCCAGGGACATTCTACCTCTGAGCTGCACCTCTAGCCCTTTGTATTTTTGTTTTGAAACAGGGTCTCACTAAGTTGCTGAGAGTCACTAAGTTGCTGAGGCTGGCCTCGAACCTGCGATCCTCCCATTTCAGCCTCCCAAGTACTGGGTTTACAGGCATGTGCCATCACACTGGGCTCTCAGATTTAATTTTGTACTTTTAATGTTATACTCTTAAATTTCTTTTTCTTGTACATTTTTTGTTTCATTTTTGGTGCTGAGTATGGAACCCAGGGCCTTGTACATGCTAAGTGTATATGCTCAACTGTTACCAAATGCCCCTTGATGAGTGCAAAGCTGATAGGTATGACCAGAAGATAAAGGAGTGAAATTTTATTACTTGTAGCAAGCAAAGGAGGCACTGGAAATAATTCTCAAAGAAGTACCTCCCCCAAAAAAGAGAGTAAGGGGCAAACTTACACATATTGGGGAAAGATACATATCCGTATAGGAAAGACTCGCCGTTACACACATAGCTGGGCACATTCTTGAGTCTGCTCAGGTCCAGGTCATACATCATATGTTTAAAAAAAATGGTGGAAGGGAACACCTCTGGGTGGAGAATTTAGTTTAGTTTTTTTGTTTTTGTTTTGGGGTGTGTGTGTGTGTGTGTGTGTGTGTGTGTGTGTGTGTGTATGATATCCTACCACTGAGCTATATCCCCAGCCCTTTTTATTTTTTTATTTTGAGGCTGGGTCTCACTAAGCTGCCAAGGTTGGCCTCGAAACTTGTCATCCTCCTGCCTCAGCTTTCAGGGTAGCTGGGATTATAGGCATGTACTACTGGAGCCTGGAGAGAATTTAGTATTATAATGAGCAAAGTTTATTCCAGGTCACCTAAAAAGAGTGAATCTGAGGGACTTCAAGATTTTGGCTGGTTCCTTGTAAATTTCTCTGATGGGCCTTATCTGAAACAAACAAACAAAAATAAATTTTGAAGGAGTGTCAATTATCATTTAAAGGGGAAGCAGCTTTTCCCTATCAAAAAGCACAGGTGATTGTCCCTAAAAAGTACCTGTGCAGGGGAGTGCAGGCGCGGCGCAGGCTGCGGACATAGGGCCAAGGGCTGCGGGCTCCCGGAATTGGGACCCAGGACAGCAGAGGTGAGCCCAGTTCCGAGGGCTGGGCACCGCGGCGGACCCGGGGACCGGGCGTGGCGTGGGCACCTCCAGACCCCCACGCTCCACCCAGTCGGGGCATTCTACCACCGGACACAGTGACGGGAGCGTGTGGTGCGATCAGCCTAAACTCCAGCGGGACATATCCGGGGCTCCACAACAGAGCCTAGGGGACCGACTGCACAGTAAGGCTGGTACCAGGAGGCAGCAAGTACAACTGCTTGACAGATAAAAAGAGGAGTGGAACCACACAGAGCTCAGGAAAACAAAGGA
>PVLC010009353.1:0-54413 GCA_004027655.1 Graphiurus murinus
AGTCAATCACTAAACTGACCAGGAGATAGGGGGAGGGTGGGTGGGAATTGGGGAAGGGTTAATGAGAAATATGTGCATGGATGTCTTTACCTGTACTAGTTTGTACCCAACAAAAATGTGTAATTAACCCTGTTGTACCCAAGAAATGTATAAAATTCCATGCTAAAAAATTAAAAAAAAATAAATTAAAAAAAAAAAATTTTAACTATATATTACGTCATGAATATTTGAGGACACTGAGAGAATATAACTTCTTGACCAAAGAATCCAAATGTGTCCTCACCTTCTGACTTTAAGAAGATAATTGGCAACTTAGAAATCATTAAAAGACATAACAGCTTTTATTGATTTCTTCATTGGAAATGTTTCTTCTTTGGATCTTATAATAATAGCTATGACAGCTTCTTTGTAGCCTTTTTTGCTTATCACTTTTTCTCTTTGTTGCTCATCTGTCCCCATTTCTACTTCATTTTTTTCTTTTGTATTTTCCTTTCTTGAGCAATTTTCAATACCATTTTCTTCTTAAAATCTCATATATTGTAGAAGGAAGAAAGGAAAGAAGGAATAGAGGGAGGGAAGAAAGGAAGGAAGGAAGGAAGGAAGGAAGGAAGGAAGGAAGGAAGGAAGGAAGGAAGGAAGGAAGGAAGGAAAAAAAAGGGGGGGCTTTTTCTATCATCTACTCATATATGTCTCAGCATCTAAAGCGCTCTGAGTATCATGAATCCTAAATGACCTTCATATTCGGATTTGTGAGGCTAAAATCCGTGCTGTGTGTATGGTGGGTGTTACAAGCTGCTCCACAGGCCTGTCTCAGCAGTATTCCACTTAATATTGATGTACTTGTAATTGATATGAGAGCTAAATGTTTGGTCACCTCAGGCACCATTTTGTAAACTATGCTCATGTTAATACCAAATTAACACAATGCTCTATATCCTCCTCCCAGCGTTCTTTATTGAGTTATAATCAATGAATTTAAATTGTAGGGCTAAGAGTGAAGTGGTGGTGTATACCTGTAATCCCACTACTTGGGAGGCTAAGATAGGAGAATCACAGAATTGAAGACAGCCTCAGCAACAGAGCAAGACTCTTAGCAACCTAGTGAGGCCTGTTTCAAGCTCATCATTCAAGTGCTGTGTGCATGTATGTCACTTTCACTGTGAACTACATTAGGATGTGAGACTATAATGGGGTGAGGGGTTCAGTGGAAGAGTGCTTGCCTAGCATAAGGGAAGCTCTGGCTTCAATCTCCAGCACTGCAAAAAACAAAAACATAAATAAACAAACAAACAAACTTAAGAACAACTTAATGCTTGTATATGTGCATATGTGTACATTGTAAAATAGTCTCCAAAATCAAGCTAATTAACATGGCTATCACTTCACATAGTTTCTGTTTTTCTTTTATTTCTTTTCCTTTTCTCTTGCTCACTCTTTCTTTGTGTGTGTGTAGAGTACTTAAGATCTATCTTCTTAGCAAATTTCAATTATACAGTAGAGTATTGTTAACTGTATTCATATAACTCTACATAAGATCTTCAGAATTTATTCATCTTGCATAATTAAAATTTTGAACTCCTTGAAACTCTCTCCCCATTTCCTAATTCCCCCCAGTCCTAGGTAACTAACATTCTATGCTCTGCTTCTGTAAGTTTGACTGTTTTCTATTCCATTCATAAATGAGATCATACAATATTTTCTTTATATCTGGCTTATTTTATTTTGCCTAATGTCCTCCAGTTTCATACATAGGGTCACAAATGGCAGGATTTCCTTCTTTTAAAGGTGTGTGTGTGTGTGTGTGTGTGTGTGTGTGTGTGTGTGATTTTCTTTCTCCCTTTTTCTCAGTGCTAATTTTGCCTGTTTCCAGATCTTGGATATTGTGAATAATACTATAATAACATAAAATGAAGATATCTTTTCAACATTCTCATTTCATTTATTTTGGGCATATACCTAGAAGTGGGGTTGCTGAGTCATGTGAGAGTTCTTTTTTAACCTTTTGAAGAAACTCCATGCTGTTTTCCATAATGTCTGTATATGACCTATCATCTTAAGTGAAAATTGAGCTGAGAAGTATTTTTTCATCACCTTAGTCCAAAGACATATCACTATTTACTTCTGGAAATGTGGTGACTTTCACAGAACATCCTCAATTTTACTCAACTTGAAAGAGAGTTCCTTGGAAATTGATAACTATCCTCAGAGGAATCAAATTCTTGGATTTTAACCTCATTTAATATCCCACATTAACAAATCCCAGCAAAGAGGGCCCATTCTTCCCTCACAGCAGGCAACTGGAGCTAGGGAGGGTTTCCACAGGATGAGACCTCACAGAGGCAGGTGCCATGCAGAACAAGCAGCTCACCCTTGGGGGCTAGCTGAGCGTTTTACAGGAAAGTCCATGTTTTCCCCAACTAGCTCACCAATTTCCACTGCGAAATATGCTTTTTGGATATTTTTCTCCCAATCACTAATGCTTGAGAAGGAAAAACCAATTTTCCCATAATTATCCACCAAGGAGTTACTTCTAGAGAAAGCCATAGCGCATGAGATGCCGTTGTGGACTTCAGAGAACAAGGTCCTTAGGGAATGGGATATGTAAGACAGAGTTCAAAAATGGGTCTAGACCGTGGGACCTGAGTGGATGCAGGATGTAGGGGCAGAAAGGATATGAAGCTACTTGGAAGAGAAGCAGTTACAGAGAAGAGTAGGATGCAAACGAAAGCAGCTCCAATCTACAAGAGACCTTCCACAGGTGAACAGCGGGGGCTTAGAAAGGTATCAAACTTCCTCCAAGGCCACACAAGTAACAGGTCTGGGGACATGAGCCTGGATCTAGTCCTTACCCTCATTTCCCCGTCTTTCTCTGACTGGCCCACTAAGCCTATGCAGTGATATTTCCTTTTTTGAGAGTGTAGGCCTCTGAATCATGAGAAAGAATTAAATCTATGCATCCTATTTTCTCTGACAGCGCTTAGCATATAGGAGGTGTTAAGAGATGTTTCTAGTGCAGATTTTAGTTTTTCTTAATCACGAGCATCCTACATCTATTCATGATGCTCTGCAAAACCTGCCATGCTAATGTCCATACGTGCACACAGACACACACATGTGCATGTTGTATGCATACTCAGACAGACATAAACACACACACACACACACACACACACACACACACACACACACACATGCATACACACTGTTTCATGGGTTCCAGAAGAAATGTCTGTTTTTATTATTATGGGTGTATAAAGGACCATTCCAATTTGCATTTACATTTTTTTACCGATTTTTTTCTACCTTTGCGATTATAGATATGAACTGTCCCATGTGAATATAACAGAACTGGCACCAATGGTCCCAAAGTTACTTCTTCTCATACATTGAAAAACTTTTAAACATTACACATGCTGCTGCTCTAGCTCAGAGATTCATTTTCAGTGGATCTGGGGTGGGGTTCATGCATCAGGATACTTAATCTGTCCCCAGGTAATTTAAATGCATAACTGGGACTGAGAACCATTGATGTAAAATTTATTACATTTCCATGGAAAGAACTTCATCCCAGACTAATGAACTCAGAATGTCTAGGGATGAGGCCCAGGCAGATTTTTTTTTTTTTTAAGTTCCCCCAGGTGACTGCAATGTACAGCGTGGATTGAGAATCTATCAATACAATGGTTCTAGGCCAGTTGCACATAGGAGAGACACCTCAGGGGATATAGAAATATAAATCCAGGCAGCACCCTTGACCTAAATCCGGTTCTTGAGTTTGTAAATCTCCCACTCCTGTCGGCCGAGGCCCCCAGATGGCGTCATTTGCAGGAGTGGCCCACTTGCTTTGCCTTCCTGAACTCCTCGCACCCCATTAAAGGTGCTGCTTCCCATTATGTGGGGCCACTGCCCCTGTGAAGGAGGAAAAGCAGTCCCCAGGGAGGCTCGGCAAAGGAGACTCCAAAGTGTTGCAAAGCACATGTGGACAGATGATGTCCTGCACATGCGCTATGGCTTCTAGCTGGGGTAAGATTGGTGCTTATGTCTTAAAGTGACATCATTTCCTAAGATGGAGCAAATTTGACATCTGCACTTGATAGACCTCCAAAAGTACTTGTTGAATTAATAAATCTAAGGAAGCTTCCCTAAGGGCACAGACCTCTGGCCTCTGGAGTGTTTCCCTGAGCAAGGCCAATCTTTCTGGAATTTGTGAAAAAGAGCTCATAGACGGGCTAGGTCGAAAGTTCCTAGGTCTCATGAATCTCAGTCTTGTGAATGGGTACTCTGCTGCTAGTGACAAAATGAGGAAATGTCACCTGAGTGTCTGCTCTATCCAGTACCTGTCAACCTACTCACATAGCAGGTAAAAAAGAATGACAGTAGGAAGGCAGTGAGTGTCAGCTTGGAAGACATATCCCTGCTGCTTCCCAGCAGCTGGCCTGCCCTGGGGCTTCTTGGTGAGAACCAGAGTTTGCTAATGCATAAGCAGTGCCACATAGTCTCAGCAGGTGCCAAAGGGATTGTGAGCATCATTTGGGATTCCAGAGAACGTAGCTCCCAGCTCTGCATAGCAAGACATTTCTGAAGGGGTTCCTTGCTTTTCCTGCCAAGGCTATGCATCTCCACCCTTCGCCTCCACCCCCTAACTCAATGTTAACTCCTTAGCCTAAGAATACAAGGAACTAGCCAGGCGTGGTGACGCACGTTTGTAATCCAAGCATTTGGGAGGCTGAGACCTGAGGATCCGGGTTTGCAGCTAGCCTCAGCTACCTAGTGAGGCACTCTGCAACTTAGTGAGACCCTGTTTCAAAATAAAGAATAAAAAATAGGGCTGGGGGTGTAGCTTGGAGGTAGAATGTCCCTGAGTTCAATCCCCAGTACCGCAAAAAAAAAAAAAAAAAAAAGAATACAAGGAACTAGCCAGGCGTGGTGACGCACGTTTGTAATCCAAGCATTTGGAAGGCTGAGACCTGAGGATCCGGGTTTGCAGCTAGCCTCAGCTACCTAGTGAGGCACTCTGCAACTTAGTGAGACCCTGTTTCAAAATAAAGAATAAAAAATAGGGCTGGGGGTGTAGCTTGGAGGTAGAATGTCCCTGAGTTCAATCCCCAGTACCGCAAAAAAAAAAAAAAAGAATACAAGGAACTTCTGTGAAATGACTGAACCACTCGAAATATTTTGACTATGAGCTGAGAGAAATGAGGTGTGTGCCTCTGACCACATGAAACGATGAAAGCCATGTAAAGACAAAATGGAGAGGGTAACAAGGAACCGTTTGGCAGAATCAAAAGCATATGAGTGGCCTGCTGCTTGGGGCCACGCTCTGTAAACTTTAGTGCTCGCCTGGTCTCTCCCGGGAGCCCGTCTGGATGCCAGCAGGCCTGGGAGACAGCACCTTCTCTCTTTAGATCAGCTTTTCTCACCAACCCCTAGAAGGTCAAGGAAGCCATTGTGGACCAAAACATCGCCCCCCTCTCCTCCCAGCGCTGTCCATTTGCTGTTGATTCAAAAAGCAACAAAATCAAGGAATGACTTGTAGTTGATTTAGTGACCCGGGAACCACGTTACTCCTTTGGTTAGATTCCCTTCACCCTTCTAAGGGAGCGCTTTGTTGAACAAGAGCTCCATCTATGGGAGAAATCAATTATGCAGAGTTCTACCCTTCACACCTTGAAGACTGTAATGTACATTAGACTAGTGGTTCTCCACTGGGTCAGGTGGGGTTTTGTCTACCAGTGGAGACACTTTGTGGTTATCATAACTAGGGTGGGGGGTTGACTGACATTTGTGGGGAGATGATGGTGATATTGCTAAACATCTACAGTGCCCAGGGCAGTGCACATTAACAGAGTTTTCCACATCCTAATGAGAAGGATGAGAAACTGCTTGAAAACAGGAGAACTGGTGCAATTATGCTTACAGAGGGGCTGTGATCCTGCCATCCAAGTGAAAAATAATTTACTTAAATATTTTCATATTTCCCCAGCACTTCTTGTTTTTCAAATTTTTATTTATTTTGATATACTTTTAATGGTGCATTGTGATCATACATCCTATTGAGGACTCGTGTGATAGAAACATATGTGTACATGGCACCCAGAGCTTTTCCCTCCTCTTCTCCATTTGTAATATTGAAATTGGTAGTGATACCTTCAAGAGTGTAGAGGATTGTTTGAACTGATTTATTTAAATATGTTCATATTCCCCCAGCATTTCTGTAAGCTTCTCCTCATCTCATTCTCTTTTCCTATTGTCTGTGGATTTGACAAATTATTTCACTCTTAGTTGTTAAGGATTTCATATATTTAACTGTATTTGGATTACTTAAGGATGAGAACTACAGAAAGAAGACGATAATTGAGCAAAAAAAGACATTTGTAATGGTGGAGTTTGAGGTATGAATCCCCTAAATGGGACCAGAACTTTGGGTTCAAGTGTTCTTCTCACAGTCTTCAAAAAAAAGAAATTGGTTCTACTCTTTTGACTATTTATATAAAACTGTATCACCTAGTGCTCATGCCATTGTCATTGACAGTATAATTGTGGAAGTTTTTATGGTAAGAACACAACACTAAAATAGTTCGGCTTTCATGGACACCACTCAACACAGGCTGTTTAGCAAGTCACCATTCAGTGCTATGGACATGAGAAAAAAAATGAGATTTTGGAAGACCATAGGTTAAAAGTTAGCTTGTAACAGAAAGGCACTTGTACCCCTGGAGTTCATGATGGAGAAGATATTTACAAACACATGGTCTTTTCTGCCTGTTGAGGTCTCCTGATGGTGGACTATGGATAAAACTTTGAAGCTTCTATTCTCAACCTTAGTATTCTCAAGGACAATGCTTTGCCCCTCAAAGAGGAATTTGTTTGAGCTGCAAAGTCCACTGATGCCTCACTTCAGGGAACACCCCACCACCACCACCCTCCAGTCACATCACCTCCAAGAAAAGCAAAGGATCAGACCATTTACCTGGGAAAATGATCATCCCTCTTCACCGACATGGGTTTGTGTTTCTCCTCCTCTCTCTAATAACTAAACACTGAATTCATCTCCTTAAGCAGTGAGGACCTGTAATGTGCTATGTATAGAGTCCCACTCCATGAAATATCCAGAAAAGGTGCTGAACGTGAATTCCCTGACCATAGTCTGTCTTTCCACTGTGATATGGCACCAACCCTGGACATTGCAGTTAAAGGAAACAGACATTCTTGAAAGTAATCTGTTCATCAATTTCATCACTAGTAATGGCAGACCAAGTATTAAACCCCAAAAGTCATTGGTATCTTTCCATGGTTTTCTGTACAATATCTAAATTGCTTCACTATGATCAGAATGGGCAAAGTACATCTTGAGGAGTATTTGAACATCCTAAAAATTCGTATTAAATGAGTAATGATTTAATAACTTGCCTCTTCAAGTACTATCAGCAAGAAATCGTCCGGTTTATGGGAACCCTGATTTATTGGTGCTGAAGATTGTCTCAGCACAGCCAGTTTGCCTCATAATTTGTGGGAAAGAAACAAGATTAAAAAGAAATTTGAAGGGGAAAAATTGAGTCGAGAAAAATTGGCCACACAGCTTGTGAAATATTAATTGTAATTGAGAAGGGAGCATCCTTGCTGAATCCAGGGTACTTTAATGTGCTATGTGTACTGATAAAACTGGTGTCCCCAAACTATCAGATGTATGATCATTGCCTTAGGTCAAATCTGATGGGTAGAGAATGTTAAAATAATGTTATCAGTAATTATAAGTGTAAAGATAGGATAGCAAAAACAACGCAATACCTGTGGATACCATAAACTGTGAAAGATATTGGGCTGGCCTCCTCCCAGGCAGGTGTTGGTGAGATGATTGTTGGAGTATGAGATGGTGGAGGAAATGAATATAAATTATACATAAATAAAATAAGATAGTGAAACATTTTATCATGTTAATTCCAAGGAGAGACTCTTCAGCATATTGAAATACTCATTGCACTACCTACACACAGAGAACAAAGATGAAGAACCAAGATAACTGGCCAGGCCTGAGTCTATTCCTGGAGATGAGTTCACAACAATTCAATCAAGAATTACATTGTTGGTGATATTGCAAACTTGTGCAACCACTGTGGAAAACAGTATGGAGGACCCTCAGACGAATGGGAGTGAACCTACCATATGACCCAGCAATACCACTACTGTGTATATACCCAAAAGAATGGAAACCAAACTACCAGAACGATGCATGTGTATCTATGTTTATAGCAGCTCAATTCACAATAGCCAAACTATGGAAGCAGCCAAGATGTCCATCAACAGATGAATGGATTACAAAACTATGGGATATGTACACAATGGAATTTTACTCAGCCATAAAGAAGAACAAAATCATGTTCTTTGCAGGGAAATGGATGCAACTGGAAAACATTATGTTAAGTGAGATTAGCCAGTCACAAAAAGTAAAAAAGCATAGGTTCTCCCTAATATGCAGATGCTAGGGAGAAGATGGGGTATGTGAGGGTCTCCAGATGAAAAAGGAGAGACCTTCGAAAGCAAAGAAGTTGATTTAACTGAAGGGGTTGGATAGGGGGAGGGGGCACACTAATGTATATCAAGGTTACTCACTAAACTGAACTTGAGAGGGAGGGAGGGCAAGGGAGTGGGGCGGGAATTCGGGTAAGGGGTCAAATGAGCTCATATATGGTTATCAATTTGTACCTAACAAAGATGCATGCTTACAATGTATGTAAAAATAAAAATAAAATAAAATAAAATAAATAAAAATAAAAGAAAAAGAATTACAAAGTTCGAAAGAGATAAAAAGCCTGAATTACATATTCAGAGTGTAACAGTATTATTTGATAAACGAAATGCATCAGAATTTTGGTTTGCTAGAAAAAATAGTTCACTTCTTTTTGCTATAAAAAGTTTTTAATAAATATTAATACTATGTCTAGATAGCACTTATATTACCAAGAATATGTAATTGCTTTTGTTACCAATAAATCAAGGTTAACAGTTATGCAGTTTGGGCAATTGCTTAGATTTCTCATGTTCCATTTGAAAAGGAAAAGATTGTTAAATCATAACTCATTCGTTACTAGTTTATAAAGTGCTACTGTGTCAATGCCGTATATATTTCAAACACAAAATGTCAGAATTTCTGCTCAGTCTCTTTCCAGGAAATTATGGGTGATCTAAGTCCTAAGAAATTATGGATCTTCAATTTTTTTCCTGCAGAATTTTGGAGTTGGTCTTTTAACCACGCCAGAACTCTCCATGGCTACATCTTTCCTGTGAGTCCCACTCCCATGCCATTTCTTAACTATCTCTACTCAAATGTACCCACTAATGTTAATCTCATTGAAAATTTGAAAACTTCCCGAAATTGTTCATTTTATTTGGAAGTAGAGTTAGCTCTTAAAAACAATAGTTAGGCATGGTGGTGCATGCCTGTAATTCCAAAACTTGGGAGGCTGAGAAAGGAGAATTCCAAGTTCCATGACAGCCTCAGCAACTGAGTGAGGCCCTCAACAATTTAGTGAGACCCTGTTTCAAAATAAAAATCAAAGTAGGGCTGGGGGTGGGGGTTAACTCAGAGGTAGAATGTCTCTGAGTTTAATCCTCAGTAACACACACACACACACACACACATATGCACTCATGCACGCACACATGCACAAATATGTTTTATATTGAGCTCAAATGTTTAACTTCTAGCAATTATAATTGTGAATATTTGTCCTAGACCATCCCCTAGGGACAGATTCACACTCTGTGTGTGTGTGTGTGTGTGTGTGTGTGTGTAAATACTCGTTTCTACAGAGACAATCTTTGCAATGTCTGGAGGCAGCTAGCTAGTGGTCATTGTACACGGCTCCTTCTTCACCTTGAGACTTTTCCTAATAGGTTAATTAACTTCATTCCTTCATATAATTGAGAATCAGACCTCTTTTCTAGCTCACAAATAACTTTGATAATGGGTTATCTCCTCTCTCAATGTAGTTCTCTTCTTCCATGTACAATTAAAGTATACATCCAGAATGACCACAGTATATATCCCAGTGGTCTTCTTATCTAGCAAGTAGAGATGTTACCTCCTGTGTCTTTCATATGTATATATGACTATCATACATATGTATATATTGCTATTATACATATGTATATATTATATGTAATATTTACTTATTTTACTGGGGATTGAACCCAGGAGGATTATACCTCCAAGCTAACACCCCAAGCCCTTTTTGTTTTTTATTTTGAAACAGGTTCTCACTAAGTTCCTGAGGCTGGTCTTGAACCTGGGATCCTCCTGTCTTAGCCTCGCAAATGCTGGTATTACAGGCATGAGAAACCATGTCTGGCTTGTTTCACTCATATTTTTAGTTCGGTAAATTTTAATTGGCCAGATACTAAATGCTGGACACTAAGTTGAGTGTTGGAGGTACAACAGTGAACAGCGGGGCCCAGCCCTTGCGTGGTGAACAGCCTTACTTGAGGACATAAGAGGAGACATAAATTACAACTCATGTTAAGTAAAGAGAAGACAAAACTTTAGGTGCTTTGAAAAATAATAAGAGGGAGGAATCTGTATAGATTCTAAGGAATGGACATTGGATCTGAGACAGAAACATGATGAGATGATTGTTGTAACTGTATAATATAACTTCAATTAATGTATCTGAAGTCCAAATGAATTTTGACAATAATACATCAATATATAACTCATTTTTACTTTACCTACTTGGTTTTTTTTTTTTTTTTGCGGTACTGGGAATTGAACTCAGAGGCATTCTACCTTCGAGCTACACCCCCAGCCCTATTTTTTACTCTTTATTTCGAAACCGGGTCTCACTAAGTTGTGGAATGCCTCACTAGGTAGCTGAAGCTGGCCGCGAACCGGGATCCTCCGGTCTCAGCCTCCCGAATGCTGGGATTACAAGCGTGCGCCACCACACCCGGCTTTACCCACTTGTTATACAATTACTCATTCTTCAATATGTATTGAACTTTTTTTATCCTGAAATAAATGCATGCAAGCGTGTGTAGATATATATTTTAGACATACATGATACAGTAAGCCTTAAATAAGACTCCCTCTACTGGGATAGGTATATAAACTAATGAAATCCCTGCTCTTGACTTTATTGGTTCACAAATTACCTCCAGAGAAGCAGGGCAGTGGAACATTGCTTTACAAATTGTTCCCCTAATAAGTCTGTCCAGGAATCTTGCCCAAGCTGCGAGTCAATCACACTGGTGGCTAGTTTTCAAAATCTACCTTATTCATCTTATTGCAAATTGCATTAACATTTGCTCTCTCCTTTAGCCTTCTCAGATTCCTTCATTCATTCGTGGAATTTGTTTTTTCAACCCAAACCTCTGGAGCACAATGCACTCTTGTGTGAACCAGGATGTTTCTACTTCTAGGCAGAGAAACTGCAACATCCACCCCCTCTGGGTGGACCAGAAAGAGAAACCCCTTCATCTGTAGATTCCACTGCTGGGCGAATGGCCTGTCCACCAGCAGAGAATTTGTTATATTTCAACCCCAGCTAGATACCCTCTCTGTCACCTCTGCTTTGCACCCATCCTAAGGAGCCCTGTGACCTTTCTTTACAAGCCCTCAAAGATCATGGAACATGATTTACCATTTTCATTTGAAAGCTTTTTCTTTATAACAACTTAGCTGTCATGTTCTATAGGAACGCTAGGTTTGCTTTAACTTTTGTTTTAGCCCTTGGAACATGTCATCCAATCTCTCCACGCTTGACTTTCACCATACATGAAATTAGGATATGAATGAATACCCACTCCCCCAAAATTTCTGTGAAGATCACATGAAATAATTCACATAAAGTACTTAGTGCAACGCCTGGAACTTTGTAAGAATCCAATAAATCATATCTATTATTCCTTGTGGTCCCTGGAAGGCGACAATCTGAGCCGAGAAAACAGAACAGCCAAAGTCTCATGTTCATTTCTGCATACGTCTCATATTTCAATCCCCATCTACCAATGGGGGAGTCTCTATGTTTAAAATAACAAATAAAACAGAAAGGAAATCGCTAGGCAGGGTATGATTTCACTGCCATCCAGCAATATAGCACAATTATACTAGGTGTGCTCAAACGGTGAATCATTCTGTGATCGTTGTCTTCTAAAGAGATTTTAGAAAGCGGCTGTCACCCCCTGTAGGTTTCAGTTTCATTGGCACAATTCTTAAAGGCTCCATTGGTCAGGGAATACAACGTTGCTTCCTCTCAATTCTCCTTCTGTGTGGGACCATGCACTCAGAATTTGAGCTTAAGAGTTGCTCAGCCCCCGGAGCCCTTTCCCAGTCAGTTCTCACAGAGTGTAATCATCAGTTTCCTTAAATATAGATCCCATATCTGCCAAACCCTGTCTTCCCAAGCTACCAGAAACTTCCACAGCAATATAGATACTTTATTCAATGATTCCTCTATCTTCGTCCTCTAAAATTAAACCCTTCCTGCTTATCAGAATTGACATCAGAGGAGCACTTCTCTTTATTTCCTCTATCGTTGGGAAAATCAGCCTGGAGGAAAGGCTCATCATTTTCTGACTTCCTGTCTTGCCATGTTATTGTTCCCCTGCACGCCACCCCTGCCTCTGTGATGCCATCAACTGAGGATTCCTAGCAGAGCAGAGGCTGCCACCACGCCCTTGGACTCAAGAAGTGTGAGCTAAATAAGCTTCTTTTCTGTATAAAGGGTTTGGCCTCTGGCATTTTTTTTTTTTCTAGCAGTGGAAGACTAATACAATTTGCATTAACCTAATGACTAGTGAAGTTGACCATCTTTTTTCATATACCTGTCACTCTTATTTATGTCTTATTTAGAGACATCAGACATTCTGCTTTAAACCTAGTAAAAACTCCGGCAGATGGGCTTTGAATTAAATTCTCTCAAAGAATCCCCTTGTAGTCCTGATTTAGTTTCCTGTGTCTGCAAATAAGTCCCACCTTCTGTACCTGATCAAGCAACCTATGATGCTTAATCAATAATTGTATTATTCTCTTCCTTTAAATGTTGCATAGATTTGTGTGTGTGTGTGTATGTGTGTGTGTGTGTGTGTGTGTGTGTGTGTGTGTGTAAGTGGGAATTGAACCCACAGGCATTCTATCTTGGAGCTCTACCCCCAGCCCTATTCTTTATTCTTTATTTTGAAACAGGGCCTCACTAAGTAGCTGAGGCTGGCCATGAACCTGCAATCTTCCTGTCTCAACCTCCTAAGTACTGGGATTACAAGCGTGTGCCACCATGCCCTGCTAGATTTTTGACATACTTTCACATATATATATATATACCAAAGATTATATATATATTATATATACAATCTTGTCAGTATATATTCTTTATATATGTATATATATGCATTACATATATACTCTTAATTGTCTTAGATACTATTCTTTTAGTAGAAAATGAAGGAAAATCAATTAGATGTGGGAAACAAAAATGTAATCAGCTTTTGTAAACAAATCATAGTAAGCCAGATATATCGAAACTCTTTGGGTGTCATATCTTCTTCCATCAATGCTGAGATTTTGTAACGAATAATGTGACGTACCACCTTCAGAACTCACCCCTCCAGATGCCCCAACAGCTGTCTTTAAGAATTACCTTGATTAAGGCAGGCATGTTGGTGCACACCTGTAATTCCAGTACCTGAGAGGCTGAGACAGGAGGACCACAGGTTTGAGGATACCCTTAACAACATAGCAAGCAAGACTCTCAGCAACCTAGTGACATCCTGATTTCAAAATTTAAAAAAATAAAATAAAATGAAAAAGGGCTGGGGTAGAAAAAAGAACAACCCATCTCATAACTCAGAGCCAGGTTTCTAAGGCAGCCCATGTCCAATGACTGGTCAGTGCCTCTGTGTAAAGGTCAAGTCCCTAAGCCCAGCTCAGGATAGCTCTGAAGGTCTACCCTCTCGTCTGAGCTTCCCACATAACAAGGCGAGGCCATCAAAAAGTAAAATTATCCTAGCATCATCCACTGATCCAATCAGTCCGGCTTCATTCCTTTTCTTCCACAGCTACTAAACCCTGGAACACTTCCTAAAACAAAACAAAACAAACAAACAAGCAAACAAACTTGTAGCATACAAGTCTCTCTCTCAGTATCCCCATCACAAGTAGTTAAACCTTCAACAGCTCTACCTTCCATTTTTGACACTTGTGCTGAAAGAGCACCTATTGAAAGCTCTACTCCAGCGAATCTTGAAAAAGACCCTCATTGGCCCACAGTACTATCCGTTTGTGACCAACCTGCCCTGCGTGCCCAGAGCCATCACATTGGACAGCATCGCTCTGAACCAGGCCCGTGTCTGGAGTCCAGGAGTGGGTCATCCTCAGACACGTGCCCACGCTTACAACGGTGTCTTTGAGCAGTAAGATAAGAGGATACATTTCCCATCACAAGAGTTGGAGGCAGCAGAAATTGCTCCCTAGACTGAATGAGGATAACAAGTCCAGGATGACACTGCGAGGGCCATAGGAGCCTCACGTTTCAGTCTCCTTCTGGACGCCTCTGCTTCCCCTCCATCGCCGCACTCTGGTCTTGAGTCCTGCTCTAGGGAGAGTGTAGGTGATCCCGTCCCTGCATTCCCAACTCATGTTGGTTGTTAATCGTCACTGAAATGTGTGTGGGACGTGGAAAGCTTATTGTTATTATACGACCCCAGCAAACTGATATTGTCTCTCTTCATTTTAGAGATGTCTCTAGCCTCACCCCAGACTTACGTCACTGGTCCACTTCGCATCAGGTCCCCAACTGCTCCTTTGCAAATGTGTGCTCACTAGGTATGATGTGCCCCCTGAAGTAAGAAGGACTCTCACCTCGCTTGCTGGTCCCATGTGGCTGATGATTGCAAATTCTGACCTGCCCCTCACAGCTTAGCTGAGTTATACACCAAAACATGTTCAATTAATGTGCTCAGGAGTCAAGTACACTCTACGATAGTGTTTACTATCACTAGAAGGAAGACTAGAAAAATCGGTTTAAGAGTCTCTTTGGATATTTATTGACAGTGAGCTCTTTATAAGGGAAACCATTGGAGACTGTTCCAGACAGCATCCTCACCACCGTGACCCAACGCCTGGCACACACGAAACAGAGAAAGAGAAAGGAAGATTTATTTGCTTACAGATTTGGAGATTTCAGTCCATATCTGCATATCATCCATTACATGCTGGCTGCCAAAAGGAGCCAGGGCTATAGGTCCTGAGGACATGATGGCAGGGAGCAGAGAGAGGCCAAGGAGAGAGGGTTACATCCAGACACTGCAGCTGGGGCGGGGGCAGGACACACACACACACACACATGTTCTCAAACACACCATCAGGGACTCTTCTTTAAACATGTCTGTCCTAGGGCATGAGGACAGGGGAACTTTTTACATCTAAACTGTAATTTGGACTGAAGAGAGTTTGGGGTTCAGTTGCTCCCTAGATATCCAGTCCTCAATGTACTGACTTCTCCTTTCTAAGTTCTTAGGGGTCACCCAAGCCTAAAGAGTTCAAGATTGGCCTTCGCCCTAAATTCAAGGGAAATAACATTGCTTCTAATTTTCTTGCACCATTTCTGGATGTTTCTTCTGCCAATTAATTCTTACCTTTTCTTCCCATTTGTCAAAGTTTGCTCTTCCAATCCCTTTCCATCATACATTGTTAATAGCTGCTAAATTATTTAAAGGCCAAATTTACTTTAACAGATCTCAAAGGTGTTATAAGAGGGAGTATATTTCTTGTCTTAGAGATTCGGGCATTTGCTTCTGAAATTACGTGGTTTTAGACCAGCCCTGAGGAAAGTAGCAGAAATGAAAAGAAAATGCCACATACACAGAAAAAAGTAAAGCCCCAACTCAATCTGCTTCTGATATGTCAGTTTTTCTAATAATGAAAATATCAAACTCCTTACATTTACAGAATTCTTATCTTGTGTCAAAGATTGCACAAAAGAGTTTCCACATATTGCATTTTCCCTTTAAGCAACCCTGGAAGGTGAGTAAATCTTTTACTTAGCTCTATTTTGCACGTAAGAAATTAACTAAGAGGTCCAAGAGACTTCCCCATTCCCCATCCCCAATTACTTAATAGAGGGACGGAATTAAACTTGACTCCAAACAGGAGCTTTTAACTCAGGCTTTCTTTTGCCTAATCAGGGGACAGAGTTGTTTGCCAACTTGTCAAAGGATTGCATAATTAAAGGGCTGTTGTTCTGTGTTTGGAAGACTTTCAGATCTATTAGTTTAATAACATGCTCATTGGAGTGAACAAGAGTCATGTGCGGGCTGCGTGAGGCAGGTAAAGAGAGCCAGTTTCCTTGAACAGGCAGCTGTTTGCCAAGTTGTTCATGTTGATGCTCTGTTCATTGGACCAAAGGGAAATAGAGAATGAGTCCTTGTCAGATTCGTTTTCTTTCTCTTTTATACTTGTTGATTTAATTCTTAAATTACAAGGGATACCAAAACAAGCCAACCTTTTGGACTTACAGATACCTTGGAGAGGTTGGTAGAATGTATTTTTTTTTCCTGAAAAATTTCCTGTATTTATATATTCACAACGTTACCTAAATTTTGGAAGGTGTAGAGGAGGCTTAAAGAAGCTAAAGTCAGATGCCTGTAGATTGTTCCCTTGTATGCAGGAAAACATCAGAGAGAAGAGACCCAGATACCAAGGAAAGCATCTTTCTCTCGCCATTTGCTGGTTTCTCAAGGTGAACTCTGAGAAACCTCAACCCCATCACCAAGGCACCACACTTGGGTATGTAAGTTGAGCCCTGTGCAACATGGCTGGTGAGGGTAAGGTGAGGATTCAAGTCCAGCTGTGTCTTTCTAGGAAGGCTGGGTACCCCAGCACTGGGCTACATCACCAAGAAAGGGCTCCTTTTCTAATTAGCATGAAGAGAACTATTTATGAGCCATCCAATGTCTGGCCCAAATGGCAAATAGAAATGACCTGATTATACAAAGAGGACCTGAAATTATAAAATCAAAAAGTCCCAGCTCAGCTCACCTATGACTTACCCCCTTCCAGCCTAGGGAGGCTCTTGGTTGGTTGGCATCTGAAACTCATCTAAGTCCACAAAGCCATTTTCCTATGTTCAGTCTTCCTTGTGCTTCAGCAGCATGAAGATGGTTGTATAATTTTTTTGTGTTATTAACCAGTATTAAAGACATAATTTTCTAATGGCTATTCTTCAGAATGTGTGTTTGATTTATTCAAGAAATAAGCCCACCTGCTTATTCACTACAGCTTGCATCCATGTAGTATGTTAAGATGCTAACCACATTTCCTCCTAATAAGGGTCAGATCGGTTTCCATTTGATATTAGTGGAAATTAGGCAGTGAAGATTTTTGTGTCTGTTGATGGACACCTAGGTTGGTTCCATAAGTGTAGGAGCCAAGTCTGAATATGAGTCTCTCATTCATGCCACAAACATTTCTAAAGTGCCCACTATGTGCCAAGTATTGGAAAGCTCAGAGGAGGAAAGAGGTAGGAATGCACAATAATATGCATCTTGGAAAGGTGACCAGCTGGTTATGCAATTAAATTGGTCAGGACACAGGGATTTTTTTTTTTTTCAGTACTGGGGATTGAACTCAGGGGCATTCTACCTCCGAGCTATACCCCCAGCCCTATTTTGTATTCTTTATTTTGAAACCGGGTCTCGCTAAGTTTCCGAGTGCCTCACTAGGTAGCTGAGGCTGGCCTCGAACCCGGATCCTCTGGTCTCAGCCTCTCAAATGCTGGGATTACAAGCGTGTGCCACCACGCCCGCCTAGGACACAGGGATTTCATGGTAAGATTATCCTCCAGAAGAAATAAAGCCCTGACTGTGTATCTGTAGGGGGGCTTAATTCTCTGGTTTGACATATGTAATAAGAGTATCATATGAAAAGAAAGAATAGTCTTCAGTGACTAAAAGAGATCTTCCTAAAGTGAAAAGAACAATCCAAGTGGTCTCTAATGTCTCTTTTAAACATTATGCTGTAATCATTGGCAGACAAGTCAGTCCTTAGAAGTTTTATATGCTTGGGCAAGGAGGAAGCTGCCATCTTATTTTTATTGAACCTGCTGGTTGAAGTTGTAGAATTAGAACACAGAGTCTGACAATCCAGCACTTCTACTCCTGACCTAGTGAGGTACTGTCCATCATGCTTCAGAGGAAATGAGACAGCAGAAGTCTGGGATTGCCCTAAACCATCTGATTCTAAACTCATATTTCACCCCATCTCTGCTTTCTCTACTTTTCTGCACCCTCGCTTTGTTTTCTATTATTTGTTTGTTTACCTATCCCTCTATATTCTGATCCTTCATGTTCTCATTACTTTGCACAAGGAGTACTTCTTTATCTTATATCATGATGCTAATGACTAATTCTACTGTGGGGCCTCTCTGCCATGCCACTCTGCCAGCACAAGTAGACAGTACCTTCATCCCCACGATGTATCTTATCTTGTGTGAATTTCATGCCCCTGCATTTCATATTATATTCTGGAACACATGATGAATGGAATGAAATAAACCACACTGTGCTTCCCAGGGGGCCCCTGGTTGGCCAGAGAGTAAGCTGTCCCTTATCTGAGTGTCACTGCAAATCCCTCCCTGTTGGCTGCCTCCTTTGGAAACAGGATAATAGTGGGTGTCTGTTACATTTAATCATTTGTGCGAGTATCTTCAAGGTAAAAGAAAGTCTTTGAGAACAGCAAGGGGATCTCAATGAGAAACTCTCAGTGGCCGGTGATGGAATGCTGGGCTTGGACCATAGTCCCCTGCTCAAGTAGGAGTTCAGAGGGCTCTGTGGAGACACTGCCAATTTTGATATTGGTGGGAAGAAGAATTTTATCACAGCACAGCATACCTCCTGGCAGTTCTTAAGTGGGTGTTGATATCTCCATGAGGCAGTTCTAATGCCAATATTCTGTCAGTTGGGCTGTCAGTGAATTGTTCCAGAATAAGTCAACCTATGCGCACTTAGCAGTTTGTGTGTGTGTGTGTGTGTGTGTGTGTGTGTGTGTGTGTGTGTGTGTGTTTATTAGGAGTAGCCCAATAAAAAGAAAATGTCTTCTGGCCCAGGAACATAATGCAAATAGGAAAGAAGCAGAAAAGCAAACCGATAGCTTCAAGGAGCATGGTGATGACAGTCATGTCATGCTCTGAAAGGATTCTTTGGGGTTCTACTTCGAATAAGGACCATGTCTGGAAAAGAGATTAAGGGCCATTCGCATTTATAGAAATTCTCCCATCTCAATGAAACAATGAACAATTAGAGGGGATTTTGTAGGATTGTAGCCACAAATGCAGCCGGACCATTTTTACTATAATGTTTTATTTAGAATCACGTGTAATTCATGTTGTTGTTGAGTTTTTGGTGCTATGGCATATATGCATTGAGGTGCTGTTATGGTTTGGATTTGGAGTGTCTCCCTAAAAGCTCAAATGTCAGCAGTTGAGCGCCTAATGCAGGAAGGTTCAGAAGTGGGACATGGCCGGAAGAAGTGTCATTGGGGGAGCAGCCTTGAGACCTGTATCTGCTCCTGGCCCCTTCTTCTTGCTCTCTCTGCTTCCTGCCACCGTGAGTTGAGCAGCTCTCCTCTGCCACATCCTGCTTCCATGATGTTTCTGCCGTAGAGCACGCCAAGCCTGGACCGAGTCTCTGAAAACTTGAACCAAAATAACCTCTTCTTTCTCTTTGTTGTCTGGCATTTTGGCCACAATGATGAAAGACTAGCTAATACAGTTGCATTTTATAGTAAAAAAATCAGCAAGAGGATTTAAATAAATCTGAAAATGATTGATCCCTTTAAACGGAAAAGCTCCTACGGTTGTCTACAAGACTTAATGAGCTTTAGTCTCTTGGAAGTCAGGTTTCTTCCCCAACGCATAAGGGTAATTACCTTTTATTACATGTTAGTGATGTGAGGCAAGGTATTATTCATATAATTCAATAAAAACAGATTTAGCTATCTTCAAGTCAGGCACTAAAAATTTTTGAATGCATGTTAAAAAATAATGTGAAGATGAAATGCCTTTTCAAAACATCACTTGAAGACTTCTCTGGTTTGCCAACTTATTTAAAGCTCTCTCCTTTCTGGGCTCTTGTATCCTGAAAAAGGTTTTTCCATTAGTCTCCCGAACTCCAATTAATTTTAATTAAGCTTCCTCTGGACAGCTGGTATTCTCCTTCTATCTCAGTTAAAATGTAAAAGTTCGAAATATGGGCCAAATTTTTTCACTGCTCTGTAGTATTTAAGATTGGCCATGGTCAAATGGTAGGCAAAATGACCTTCCTCAGCCTTTGATGTTTTTGTTGGCCATTTGACTATCACTGACTGCTATAGTATTCTCTGACTACCATAGCACATTGCCCACAAAGTTATCAGCTTAAAAAGGGCTGGATGTGTAGCTCAGAGGTAGAATGCCCCTGGGTTCAATCCCCAGTACCACAAAAAAGAAAGAAAGAAAGAAAAAAGAAACTCACAGCTAAGAAAACAAACGACCCAATCAAAAAAATGGGCAAAGGCACAAAAGAAGAAATACAAATGGCCAATAAATGTATGAAGAAGTGCTTTCCCTAATATGCGGAAACTAGGAAGAAAGCGGATCATAAGAGGGACGCTAGACAAAGAAGGAGAACCTTAGATGAGCAAAGAAGGTGACTTAACTGAAGGTGATGGGGGGCACCCTAATGCACATGATGTATTTTCACAAACATATCAAAATCAATCACTAAACTGAACAGGAGAAGGAGAGAGGGCAATGGAGTGGGGTGGGAATTGGGGAAGGGTTAAATGAGGGATGTGTGCATGTATGCCTCTACCAGCTTGTACCTCACAAAGATGTATGATTACAAGGCACCAATAAAAAAAGAGAGATCTGTTTTTTATTTCCATCTTTAAGAAAATAAGCTCTTATTTCTAAGAAGCTATTTTCTCTAGCAGAGATCTCAGGAAGAATGGCTAAGGGTCTCTGAATCTGAGTGGATGTGAATCCCAGCTCTCTTTGTTCCCAGCTCTGTATTTTTGGGGAAAGTACTTAATCTTACTAAACCTGATGTTATTAATCTGAAAACAAGGTCTATAATAGTACCGCATCATAGACATAGGACACATCTAATACTCATCTCGTATTTGAGGTTAAAAGAGTAGTTATTTGGATTGGGAACCAACGAGAATGTAATCAGCTGAATTACAGGAGAAGAGTTTTAAGGTTGTCATAAAAAGGACTGTCCTGGCAGCAAGAGTTACAAATCTTACTGTGAAAATTTATGAAATCTCCTTCCATGAAGACTTTGAAGATAATCCTGACTATAAAATTGTGTGATGGATGCTTCTGGCCATTCAAGAATTTACACAGTCAAGTGACTGTCATCACCTCAAAATTATTATCTTGGGAATTTATACACTGATTCCAACGATATTGCTTTTGAGGAAACTCTTTGGTACCTCATCACTAAAATGGCCTGCACTGAATGTAACATAATACCTTCAACATCTCTCTATTGAGGACAACCTTTAACTTCTCAAGGCTGATGTGACTTTCAGAAACAACCAAAAGTCATTCAGAGCCAGTAAAGAGGGAAGACTGCACAATGAGAGAGGCTTTTGTATGGCTTAGATACTTACTTAACATTTACATTCATGTCTCCTGGCTTATATGGATGGATTAAAAATTAAAGTGACTTCTTCAGGCCTAATATGTGATGTTTTAGTTGCAAGTGCATGGAGAACTTGTCTTATTCTTGGATAGCTGATACACAATTGTTTACCACATTCTCTTTCCTTTGTTAAGAGTCTGAAATATTTCATAATAAAAAGCCATTTTTAAAGGCTGATGTTTTTTAATTCAAATAAAAATTGGGGATCTAGCTTCTCCCAAAGCCAACTCTTCTCAATTATTCTCAGAACCTCATAATTTGTTGCCCTAACTTCCTCATGATTTGGGTACACTAGTCTACGTATTGTAAACATTCTTTAATCTACCTTAATAGATAAGTTCTATCCATTTAAGACTCACACTTGATTATCAGGGTGCCATATCAAATGAGGACTGTAAATGATCAAAGCTTCCACTTCTTTTGCAACCAGAGACTCATACTGTCATTCACAAACACAAACGACACAGGCTACATTCACATATCTAGTAGGCATTTGGGAAAATTCCTGTAAGCAATCTGTGTGCCCAATCACAGAGAAACGACTGTCCTCCTTAATACCAGCGTGCCTACTATGCTGGTGAACAAGATCTGGACAATGTCAACCTTGTCCAGGGGGGCCAAATACAGACATGAGTGAGTCAGAGGAATTAGAATAAAACCCAGAATTTACCCACAGAAAAGGTTTGTGTGAAAAGTTTCCAGATTTTTCTGGGCCTAAATAGTCATTCCTTTTCTTGGCTCTGCCTTCTCCACCATCCTTCCACCCCAGTTGAGTCGCATTTGTTCTGAAATCCACCTAGGAGAGGCATCACCTCAGGACCCAAACTCTAGGGAAAGAATCTTGCAAATGCAGGCCAAGTTTTTTGTGATCATCACAGCACAGTGTTCTAAAATGTCTCTGGTGAGGTCACTTAAGGCCACCAAAATAGGGACTGTACAAATGTCTATACCCGTGACTGATGATTTAGAGGCCTTTGGTGACTATGCTGTTTTGAGAACTTGGGATAATCCATCTGGCCCAACTCTGGACCTCTATCCCATCTGGTCACAGGCATGGCTTCTTTTAACCCAAACTGGCCCCTACTTGTAGTTTTCTTTGGTGAGAAAAGGCTCTGGTCCTTGATATTTCTGCGTGTAGACTAGAAATGGTAGATAGAGTGTATTAGTTAGCTTTCTATTACTGTAACAAAATGACTGAAATAATCAACTTAAAAAGAGAGCAGGTTTATTTGGCTCACAGTTTTGGAGGTTTCAGTCTATGGTTGGCTGGCTCCATTGCTTTGGGGGCTGTTTTGAGGTAGAGTACCATGATTGGGAGTGCATAGTGGGGCAAAGTTGCTTACCTTGTGGCAGTGGGAAGCGGAAGGGCAGGGAGAGGCTGGGTTCCCCATTATTCTCTTCAAGGGCATGTCCCCAAGGACCTAACTCCCCATCATTAGGCTTCACCTCTTCCAGGTTCCACTACAAATAGCACCAGTAAACTGGGGATCAAGCCTTCAACATATGGGCCTTTGAGAGACATTTATTCAAACCACAACAGTAGGTCACAGAGGTGCCATTCTATCCCTGTGTGTAAGTCCCTATGAATTGACAGTTCACTGTGAATATGTGACACATTTTTTATGTGACATATATTCTATGTGCAGCTCTACTTTAGGCAGTTACCTCATTTTTATGAGGCTTGTAGGACCTGGAGGAATTTCAGCCTCTTTTTCCTGATGAATATAGGGCTATTTGCTGAATTATTTTTTGCAAAACCATCTTGGAAACTTCAGCCAATCAGTAGGAGCCAGCATGCAAGATGAAATCTATTTGCCATCAAGAGAGCAATAGAAAACTACTTGCCAGGTCTGAGGAGATAGGGAGCAGATGGTCAATGTGTAGTTTCTCCCCATCTTTTTCTAAATGACAAGAAAAATATTTATAATATGCACAGGCATCTAGGTGTTGCTGCTCTAGAAACAGAACATCTGAAATATTAAAACTACTTCACAACATTTAATCTGACCTGCTCATTTTGAAGAAAGGAAAATGAAGTCATATTGAAGACTCCTCCTACCCCCTTCTCTGTCTCTGGTTATGTTTATGTCTCTCTGTCTCACTATTAGGCATTTGAAATATCATTACAAATTGAGGATTGGCTGTTCATAAGTCTTAGTGGGAGGTAAATCTCCATTCTTAGTATAGATGCTGAAAACTCTGAACTATAACATTCTCAGCCTCTCTTGCAGCTAAGGCATAGACATGTGGCCAACACCATGCTAAACCAATGTGTTCCTCCCAAATTCTCAATTGGGATCTGGTGGGGTAAGGAAGGAGGGAGATTCCATTCTGATGCTGGGTGGAACCAGCAATGATTTCAGAAACCCTAGGGTCCGCACTGCAGCAGTGGCATTCCTGTGCAGTCATGGGGGGCAGCAACAGTGTTCTCCCTTGGCTGTTGCATGATTTGACCTTGCTTCTACTTGATGCCAGTATCTTAGGTTCCTGAGCACTTCCAAGTCTTTCCCTGTGTTTCCCCAGATGTTCTGAGAGATATTCCATGTCTTCTCAATAAAATAATTGTCTTCTTAAGTCAGTTAAAGGTTTAGATCGGTCGTGTTTTTGCGTTTGCAACCAGGAACACTGACTTATCTGTGGCCTATTGAGGACTAGCAAAAAATACCTCTTGGTGGCAGATCTGAGATTGGGGCCACTTCACTTCCATCCCAATGTTATTGACATGGAGCACAGGTCTTACTGTGCAAACACCACAATTAGTCCAGTCTTCAACCTTCTGCTGGGAAATGTTATATTATCTCTGCTTTGTCTTCCTTGAGTGAAGGAATAAGAAAAGTAAGAAAGAGTATAGAATCAGTTTTATTTGAAGTATAGTTAGTAATAGGTTAGGTACTTCTATTAGTGTGAAATAAGTTATGTAGAAAGCAATCAAAAACTCAAAATATCCATGGTTTATATGTGGTAGAATTGTATTTCCTTCTTCCATAAAGGAGAGAGGTGTATGGTGACCCATACTGTTAGAAACCCAGGCCCCCTCTCTCCTATTTCTCCCTAACCCACAGCACTGGATATCCACTTTAAGGTGCATTATTGTCAACATGCTATAAACAGATGGCCTACAGAGGCTAAACTGCTTACTACTTACCTTTTTTGGTTTTAAGACATACACAAACACTTGATAAACTTTTTATCTACTCCAATGTCAAAAATGTGATTGGACTCTGTTAGGATTTGGATGTAAACTATCTCCCAAAATCACATATGTGGGCAGTGAAGCCAGGTTTGGAGGTGAGACCTGGCTGCAGAAGATGGACTTCTGGGGGTGTGGCCCTGGGGACTGTGTCTGTCCCTGCCCCTCCCCTCTCACTCTGCTTCTGGCTGCCATGAGCTGAGCCTGGCACTCCTCCTCCATGCCTTGCCACTAGAGATACTGTCTCGGAGTCATCGATCATGGACTGCCCTCTGAAACCATGAGCCCCCAATAAACCTTTCCGCCTCTAAGTTGCGCTTGTCAGGTATTTTGGTCACAGTGATGAAGGAGCTGTCTAAAACACATGCCATCTTAGGCTTCAGTGGACTCAGATAATGAGGGTCTTGTAGGAAGTAGGTATCAGTGGAACAGAGCAGAGACCTTTGGGCTCTGGCACCACCCATGGTGCAGTTCTGATCCCTCTTGGAACCAATGGTGGGTGAATCACTTTGGACAGGTCTGGTACCATGGTTTGAATGTGTCCCGAGTTCACCTGTTGGGAACTTAACCCCCCAGTGCCAAGTATTGGAATGGGAGTCTAATAAAAGGTGACTGAGTTCATGGATTAATGTGGTTTTCATAGGAATGGGTTCCATATTGCGACCATAGATTATTTAAAAAGCATGCCTTCTTTTTTTTTTCAGTACTAGGGATTGAACTCAGGGGCATTCTACCTTTGAGCTATACTCCCAACCCTATTTTTTATTCTTTATTTTGAAACAGAGTCTCACTAAGTTGCGGAGTGCCTCATTAGGTACCTTTATGGCTTCTCTCTCGCATGTTCTTCTGCCTTGTGACATAGCACAAGTCCTTCGCCAGATGTGGGAACCATGTTCTTAGACTGTCATGCCTCCAAAAACATGAGCCAAATAAATCGGTCTTCTTTACATATTACCAGTCTGTGGTCCTTGGTGTTAGCAACAGAAAATGCCCTGAGGCAGGAGTCAGCCCTCATTTCAAGGCATGGGACCAAGACAACAGCCAAGTCCTTCCACAGAATGCCATCCACAGGAGCAGCACACGTGTGTCTCTTCTGTAACAAGCACTGGGCACCAGTGCCACAGTGCCAGGAGATGGAAGCTCTTGGCTCAAACTTTTCCAGGCAAATTTAATGTCTGATCATACGATTGCATCTTAATTCTGACTGGCTTGGCCTTTGTTCCCCTGGAGAATCATCAGAAATCATTCTAGGAACAATATCCCAAAAACTTCCTATAGAAAATAAAGGATCTCAGCTACTGAAAAGGAAGATTATTCACATCTGTACAAGATGAAATGTTATCTATGTATAGTTTTATTGATTATCCCAACTCTTCCTTCATTTGCTTGCTTGTCAGCAATTCAAACAAGCAGAGGTATCCACAGCAAGGATAGCTGATATTTTTTGTAGTGGGATATGTTGTATCCCTCTCACATGTGTTTACATGGAAATTATAAAGAAGGTTCAAACAGGTTTATTACTGATGTTATCCTGTAACCTGGACAGACAGTCTACCTTTTTAAAAATACTTGAATGGTGTATTGTAATTATATATCACAATGAAGTTCAAAGTGATATAGGCATGTATGCATACAGTGCTTGGTATGTTTCCATCTGGATCCCACCTACTAACTATCCCACCCTGCTAAGTACCCCACCTCATTATACTAATGAGATCAGTAGTAATACTTTCAGATACAGTCAGCATCATTTGAACTGTTGTCTTCATCAATTCTCCTTTTTCCCTTTATCATCTCTCTTCCCCAATGTCCTTCCCTTAGTCTACTGGTCCCTCTCCTCACTTATCTAGTCCCTTTTGTTTCCTATTTTCCTTCTAGTTTCCAAAATATGAGAGATAACATAGGACCCTTGACTTTCTACACTGGCTAATCTCACTTAGCTTAATATTCTCCAGATTCACTAATTTTCCTACAAATGACATAATTTTTTTCTTCTTTATGGCTGAGCAGAATTCCATTGTGTATATATACCAAATGTTCTTTATTCATCTGTTGATGGTTCTCTAGGTTGTTTCCATAATTTGGCTATTGTGCTTCTAACTTTTAATTATCTACTCCTCCTTCGATTCTGAAAACAATTCCTTTAAGCTATGGAACCTACATTGGCATCTGTCATTTTGAGAAGTAATGGTCCCACCTCTTCAAGGTGTAAAGAGTGTTTTGTTGTTGGTTTTTTTGTTTGTTTGTTTGTTTGTTTTTTGTCTTTGGCATGCGTCGGTCAAGATTGACAAGGAGTTATGATCATTTCACATTTCAGTAATTGCAGCTTCCTCTCCGGGTGGAAGGAGTGATGGACAGCCGTGATGAGAGAGCAACAGCACTGACAATGGCGAGTTAAAAAACACTCTGACAAAATGTCCTCACAGAAACTATTAAAAGCAAAACACAATACCCAAACCTTCCAGCCCACTTTTGTGTTGTTTCATCCAGCCAAAGAACCAACCTTGAGCAAATATCGATTATTACATTATTTTTGTTTAACAGAAAAATAAAATCCTAGTGGTCTCAGTAAAAGTTGAACAGCTTTTCTCGAGGAATGAGAGAAAATCGCCCTAGGCCTGTTTGATGGAAATGATAGAAACCCAAGGATGGACCGCACAGACTAGGTAGACTACAGGGTAGGGAAGAAGCTGTGAAAATGGAAAGCACTGATTGTTAAAGGCAGAACACAGGCTCCCAGTACAGAGAGAGAACACCTTTTGCTGCAGCTGCTTCTTGTCTCTTGTTGGGAAACATAAAGCAAGCTTGGTAGCAGCTGAGATTCCATGTAGGTTGCTGCCTCTGCACCTAAGCAGACACTTGTGACAAGACTGTGGGAGGCTCTTCAGCTCCCATAAGCAAAGCAAGGCCAGCTCCTCTTCTGTGCTGCCATGATGGCCTTCCAGAGCATCAGAACTGGCGTTGGGAACCAGGGAAGAGCTGCAGAATTCCTACCACCCTTTCCAGCATCGAGGTTCTCAACTTGGGTCAGCTCGTGTCCCTGAGAGATGTGTTCCAGGATCCTGCAACCCCAGGAGCTTCCTGAAAAGAGAGGAGAGAGAGAGAGGACATGCTCACTAGTATGAACTGCAGCTTCCTCCTCGCGGAGTTTGCATCATGGATAGATCTCCTGCACAGGGCTGTCCCTCAGCAACTGAGCCACCATGGCAGATGAGGAGCGTTGGTCCTCCCTGCTCACCTCGGGTGGTGCTCTTCCTTCCTTCCTTCCTTCCTTCCTTCCTTCCTTCCTTCCTTCCTTCCTTCCTTCCTTCCTTCCTTCCTTCCTCCCTCCCTCCCTCCCTTCTTCTTTCCTTCCTTTCCTTCTTCCTTCCTCCCTCCCTTTCTATAATTTATAGTTTGCTATATTTAATATATCAATGCCCCAAGCAAACCAGGAACATAAATTGAGTTCATTTGAACCCACCAAAGCTTCTCTGAAACAAGTTACATATCATTCCATGTAATAACTCTGAAAATATTGGTTTACCAATTATTCCTCTTTTAACCAAAAGAAAAAAAAAATCTCCCGTGTACCATGTCTACCTTAGAGGCTGAGAGCACTGCATGTACAAACACCATGAGGATTTTGTCCCACACTCGGCCCATACCTGCCTTTCCTCTCCTTCCATTCATACTTTGCATGAGCTGTAACCACCTTTACCCTCTGAAGCATTGTACGTCTTCCTGTCTCAGGGGTTCTGCATGTTCCACTTCACCTATCCACAAGCCTCACTCAGTTTGGACTGCCTACCTTCTATCCAATCTCCAGGTATCAGCCTGAAACATAGTTCCTTATGGGAGCCACCCCATCCTACCCCAGATAGATTGCATTCTGCTATGCAATTTCATAGCACCTTGTATGTTCCATATCTTCATCATAATAATGGAAAATACTTATAAATGTCTAGGGTGCTAGACACTGTTCTAAAAATATTCACACACACACACACACACACACACACACACACACCCATATAGGTAAGTATGTATATGTGTATATAGTCAACCCTTTGTATCCACAGGTTTCTTATCTGCAGATCCAACCAACTATGAAACAAAAATAGTTGGGGGCTGGGATAGAGTGCTTATCTACCTAGCATCTGCAAGGTCCTGGATTCAATCTTCAACACTGCAAAAAAAAAAAAAAAAAGTGGAAAAATTGTTCCAGTACTGAATGAGTATAGCCTTTTGTTTTGTCATTATTCTCTAAACAATACAGTATAACAAGTATGTGAATAGCATTTACATTTTATTAGGCATATAAATAATCTAGAGATAATTTAAGGCATATGGGAGGGTATGCATAGTTTATACACAAATATTATGCCCTTTTATGTAAGAGACGTGAGCACCAGTGGGGTTTTGACTTGGAACCAATCCCCTACAGAACCAAGGAACAACTCTATCTATCCATCCATCTATCTATCATCAATCTATCTACCTACCTACCTATCCATCCATCCATCCTCCATCTATGTTTGGTTGAGGATACAAAGTCTTCTTTATAACAGCCATAAATACATAGGCATAAGGATGCATGATGAAAGGTAGATATAGATAAATCATCAATGTTTCCTTTCCTTTTCCTCCTAAAGGGAATATGAAACATCAGGTGGTAAACACCCAACTGCTTCCCCAGACCACCCATCTCACCTCTGGGTGTCTTCTTGGGAGCAAACCCAGTAGTAATGAAAAGAACACAAGATAAAATTCTGAGTGCATTCCTTCTGGCCCTGGGAGATTCCTTGCAAGAGTTTCCACATACTTAACTCAGGAAGAATGAGAATAAATCTATCAGTAAAAGAGTGATATTCAAACTAAAATAAAGCCTGAACCAGCTGTACCAGCTAGAGCAACACGGACCACTGCCACATGTCAACCAAAAAAGAAGCCACAGCTTACATACAACAGAAGTGTGTTTCTTGCTGAGCATTTCCAGGCTCTCGGGGTCTTTTTTCCACACTGAAATCCCAGTGCTTAGGAGCCGCTGCCATGTTCAACATGTGGCTTCTTGTTCACTGGGGTTTTCTCCGTCCAGTTGCAAGGACCATCGAGGGGATCCATGGGAACAGTTTTTACAGATCAAGCATGAAAGTTGCACCTTGCTTCCATGGTCACAAATTTTCCTCTCTGCAAAATCTCCCTCTATCTCCCTTTTATAAAAACATGTGTGATGGAAACATCTCATTGAAAGATCTTTAATCACATCTGAGAAATCTCTTTTGCTATATAAGGCAATAGTCACAGATCTCAAAGACTATGACTTGAGCATATTTGGGGGGAAGTTTTCAGCCCATTTCTGTCTGTTTTCTGGCCTTGGATAATTCACACACATTCCATAGACACCCCCAAAGTTTCAACCCTTTACTGCATCAAATCCAGGCCCATTAAATATCATCAATTGCAAGGGAGTTGGGGAAATGTGTTATGTGCTTTGGTGACCAGCTGGCGGCCTCTGCTCCAAAGATCTTCTTGGTTTTGACCTGGTTATCAGGATGGAGGTTAAGCTGTGCACAAAGTAAGTAGTCCTTCATCACAATTATAGTTTGGCAGCAGGGTAGCGCCCAGGAGTCGGTTTCCCTGAGAATTTTCTAGCAAAAGATTTCCCCTCTTATAGATTTCCCTTCTTCCTATCTAGATAGAAATGGCCACCCCAACATTGCTCCATTAAATTCTACAGAAAATAATTCATAAATGAGTTCGGAGTAGAGAGGCCACTCTGCTAGTCTTTTTATTTAGCTATAGAATGTAGATTATTTGTCCCCCCTGTGGACATGATATGGCAAGTAATGATGGAATATGGTACAAAGAAGATTCCTGGAGGAAGATAAGACTCCTGCGTGTTTTATTCTACTGTATGCTGACCTTGACATCCCCTCTGGGTATCACTCACAGACTTGAATGCAGAAACACAGAAAGATAGAAAAGGAAGAGGGATGAAAGAAAAGAGCTTCTACCTTGAGACAATTACCTCAGATGCCCTGCACTGGCATTCATGCCAAGGCTGGCTCATCCCTGTTCAGGAATTGATGGGGAATATTACCAGAAGAGGCAAATTTTTATTCAGCAGAGATAACGCTCGTGATGCACCAGACATAACATGGTTTTTTTTGGAGCCAGACAGGCCCCATTGAAATGTCATTTCCATCACTTATTAGCTATGTTATCTCAGACAAGAGTGTTCCAACTTTCTTATCCTCAATTTCCTTGACTATAAAATGAGGACGTACATGTCTCCATCACAGAGTTTTTGACAAAAGAGTTAAATGAAATGAAATATGTCAGAATGCTTAATACAGAGTGGGTGCCCAAGATGCCTTAACTTATTTTTTATGTGCCCCTCACTATCACACAGGACATTTTCTAATTGGATCCAGTTGTCTGTGGAGGAAGGAAAGGATTTCTCTTTAGCAGAGGTTTGTAAATGAACTGCTCTATTGACAGATGTCGTGGCAGCTTCTCTTTCTTGGTAATTCATGAAATGTGTTGTGTCTTCTGAGGTCATAACAGAGCTCTTCTTGTTTCATCTCAAATATGCAAAGTCCTTAGAAATCCTGTATTAAAAATTTTAACCCCAGACAAATATGGTTTTCATAAGCACACAGAATTCCTGTCTACCTTTTGCTATCTAAGATATTTTATCACTGTAAAGTTGCCTTAAAAAATGAAATTGTTCCTTAGAGACTCCAAAACTATTTATATGAAAGAATGCATTTATACATATGTATATTTGAAAACACATTTTATGAATATGGAAAATATACAGTAAGATATGCAACACATGGGTGCCCAGTGGTTTAGCAGGCGGTGGGATTTCTGGAGGAAGAGTGGAGAAAGAAAAAGTCAGAATGTGGAGGCAAGCAAGAAGAAGAAGACAAAAGCATATATAATATAATCTCATTTTTATCATATGTTTACATCTATATATGTGGATGTAGAAAGAGATTAGAAGAAAAATTGTAAGCTTTTGTAGAAATCACCATGTAATATTGCTCAATAACAAAATATTGCCAAATGACAAGTGGCAGAGTTCGTATGTAGCATGAGTCTACTTTAATATAAATCAACCAATCAATAATGTGTCTACGTAGGTGACATGTTTGCGTAGGAAGAATGGAATGGAATGCCTTGGATATTTGTGAGGGAGAGTAGACCGGAAATGGTTTGCCTTTCCTTGATAGGAAATATCTTTTTCTTTGGTTTTGCAGGCTTGTATTGTTTTCTAGTTTGGAAAAATGCTTTTTTAAAAAACTAAGGGACAAGTAAAAGAAAATAAAAATATATTCTTTAACTTCAGAGCTCAGACCATTGATCCAGAGGCTGGTTGAACACTGAGGTTCATTAATGTTAAAGCAATGCGAACTTTTTGTCATTTTGGTGAATTAAAGGGACATAAAGTAGCTGACATTATAGATACAGTTCTTCTGGATTCTCTAGACCTGCAGCCCCCACATTACTCTTGCCACCAGAATTAGACTTTTTTTTCTGGAGTTATTTTGGATTGAACCCTAGCACATACTGGGCAAGCACTCTAGCACTGACCTACAACCCCAGCCCTTTTTATTTTATTTTGTAGTCAATGTCTAGCTCAGCTGCCCAAGTTGGCCTTGAACTTATGATCCTCCTTCCTCAGCCTCCAGAGTAGCTGGGATTATTGGTGTGCACCACTATGTCTTGCTAGACATTTTTTTCCCCTAAGTCCAGAGAGAATATTAACAATCTGGTAAGTTTCCAGGCCACTCATTCCCTCTGTTTTGGTTTCTGCTGTCTCACATCTAGCCTGAGCTTCGTCCACTTCCCTGCATTTCTGGCTCTTCTTGTTGAATGAGGAACCTTCAAGGTTCCTACCCAGGAAAAGAGTCTTCAAGATAAGAGGCAGAGCAGCCGAGGAGCCCCGGTCAACAGTGACTTCATGCTCTGAATATTTCACTCTGGGGATAAGAATAATTGAAAACATGCTTCCATTCTCCAAATAACGCGTATAACACATATTGGCTTTTACTTCTATAAAACGTTTCTCTAAGTGTGGTTGTCAGTGTAGTATTTTTTTTTTAAATACAAGGTTTTGCTTTATCTTGTTCATATGCAAAGGCAGCATTCAGTAAGTGAATGCAATGTAATGTAACATATCCTTGCCTTCTCTTCCCCTGATGTCCTTTATTTCAATTCACCGGGTACTTCAGGAAAGCCTATGTATGAGTATGAGTGTGGGCTGTTGTGTGTGTCTGTGTGTACGCCTGTGAATGTCTTGCTCATAGTTTTATATTAGTTTAAACGTTTCAACTTGGTTATATAATGAAGAGTGGAGTGTTGGTGGAAATCTTTATGACTGTTCAGAATAATATGTCATATTGCTACAGAGCCATTGTATATTTCACAGGGAATCCTAGATTTGGAAGAAATATGAGAGATCATCTAAATCAAAATCTACACTGCCTTTTACCAGAAAAAAAAAATGAAGAGAAAAATTTAAAAGCCCCAAATCTTAAGCCCATAGTATCTTCTTTTGAAAATAATCTCACTTTTTGCTAGTGCTGTCTTAGCTCTCTCTACATTTTATTAAGCTTTTAAAATCTCACTGGCATATATTATACTTTGCACATTCTCATTTTTTTTCTCCTTTGGCTGTTGCTATATCTAACTGCTATTCCTATTTTAAAGGCACCATTTTTTTTCTTGTAAATTTTCATTTTGCTCTATATTCTCCAAACTCTCCTTCCCTTTAAAAAATTATTATACACTCTAGTGGATCTAAAGTGGGAGAGAAGGTGGGCATGACGGTGCATGCTTATAGTCCCGGTACATGGGAGGTTCAGACAGGAGGGTCACATGTTTGAGGCTTCTAGTGTGGATAATGGAATTGGTCAATGCATAGTGTATTTCTATTTTATAATAACCAATTGAGCAAAGTGTTAAACTGATAGAAGCATTGCCTTTGGTATTAGTCAGGATTCTCTAGAGAAAGAGAACCAGTAGGAGGTATATATGATAGAGCTTTATCATAAAGAACTGGCTCACAGGATCATGGAAGCCATCTGCCACCTATGAACTAGAGATTCAAGAACGTGGTGGTGCAGTTTGAAGGCCTGAGGACCAGATTGCTGATGGTGTCTATTCTGGCCACAGCCTGAGGTTCTGAGAATCAGGAACACTGAGAGTAGGATATCAATGTTCCAGCTCAAGTAGTCAGAGAGCAAATTCCACCTTTCACCACCTGTTTATTCTGCTGTGGCCCTCCACCCATGGGATGAGGCTAAGATGTGCTGGGAAGAACCTTCTGTTTTACTCAGCCCACTGATTTAAATGCTAATCTCTTCCAAAAATTCCCTTATAGATGCACCCAGAAATAGAAATAAATTAGCTATGTGGGCATCCTGTGGTCCAGTCAAGTTGACATGTAAAATTAACCATGGTGTCCTTATTAATGTGTTGCTGACTGTAGTTAATACAAATGCAAATAATTCCAGAGTTCTGTGTGAGAGCTTGTGCCTGAATGTAGGAAGAAAGTGGGAAACTCAAAGACTTTTGAGGAGTCTAGACATGTTTGGCATAAAAAGCAATCGGGAATCATTCTTAACATACAGGTATTGGGTCCTAATCCAGACATGGTGAAGCAGACGCTCAAAACTCCCTGGCAACTGTCTAGGAGTCAGGCAGGACCAGTTCACCTGACTTGGGCTTGAAAGGTTCTATGTAGTTGAAGTAACACTCTTAGTTGAATATCACTTCTCTGTCAGAGATGTAGTTACCATTCTTTCTCTGCCATCGAGGAAGTCTTCTTACACAGGACAAGTATGGAGAGAGTCACAATTTGCATGTATAAGAGGGTAGCAAACTTTTGACACATGTCCATAGTCTTCAGAGCTCCTTTTCTTGATCTGGTTGCCCAAGGAAACAGGAGGGGAAGTCCTTATTCTATAGGAGAAGCTGATCAAAGGTGTCTACAAGAGAGGACAAAGAGGGTTGTTTGTGGAATCCCCAAAATTGCAGGCTTTATTTTGAAATAATGATTTCTCCCTTGAGAAAGGCATTTTGCTTGGTTATAATGCTGGAATATACTCTACTGTCCGCAACATTGCCTTGTGTTTTTTCTCAACCACCTCCTACCTTAAAACATGGATTTTGTACATCAGAAAAGTCATTACTAGTTAAAGTATTTCTAAATTTTACTCTATTGTGATCCATATACATGCAGTTATGACACACATATAGGTTTTGACATGTAGCCTAGAAATTAAAAGCACGGAATTTGGACCCACACAGCTTGAGTTCAAATCCTGGCCATGCCACTTGTAGGACTGTGACCTTGAACTTAATCTCTCTCCTCTATATCTTATATTTTATAGGGTTGTTGTGAGGGGCAAGAGAGGTAATATTTATAAAGTGCTCGTACAGATACTTCTAATGTTTTTTCCTCCTCCTTTTTCTCTGCTTCCTCCTCTTTCTCCTCCTCCTCTTGCTTCTTTTTTAATATGTGTAGATGAACTGTGGATAGCTCCTTTTAAAAAAATCACTTCCTTTTCCTTCTGCCAGGACGAATAACAAAAACTGAACTCCTACATCTGTAGACTGGATGAGAGAGTTTAGCCAACTTTCAGGTTGAAATATAAGCAGTTCTCGTGGCCAGTGAGCTACTTTGAACCTTTTTATATTTTCACCAAATTAGGGAAAAAGCAGAGAACTATATTCCACAGAGACTTGCCCATCTGGAGAATTTTGGAATACTAGACATCAGTTACTCACCACAATTGTGATAAGAAACTTAAAGAGCAGCTCAGTGCATCTGTAAGTTCTGAAAAAAATTACAAGGAAGGCAGACCAAGGAGAATGGATGGAGGTTGGAGGAGAAAAACCAACATTAACTGAGAGCCTTGTATTCTAGACATCATAAACATTATTTACATAGATGTCACTTCTTTACACAGTGAGGAACTATTAACTGCATCTTTTAGATGAAGAAATAACATAATGAGAACCGGGATTTGAATACAGGACTGTCTGACTCTGGAGAGTGAGGGTCTTTCTTTCTCCTGAATTTGCGTCTGAGGCTGTGGGGCACCTACTGTATATAACCACCATTCATACTTATGATCCCAAGTAATTAAAATGACTTTTCCCTGTAGGTTTTTTTTTAGGTAAAGGGAGACCAATAAAATAGAGGAAGTGGATCAATAAGGCAGGGGTAAGAGGAGGTACCGGGCCAGTAAACTGACCAAATTATGTTATGTATATATATGAATATAACAAAATAAGTACTATGTTTACATCTAATTATAATGCACCAATAAAAATAAATTTTAAATATGTTATTTTGCCTATCATTAAATGAGGTTTTCTAAATTATCAAGCTTTTTTTTTTTGCTTTAGTACATTCTTGGAATAATAAAATTATGTATGTATATTGTCCTATAATATTGGCTTTTAATATTTAACACCACTTCCTTAGTTCAAATTTATGAGATTTTTCACTTGTCCGTTCCATAACGATGTGTCCAGCTTCTTTGAAATTCATGTCTTGAGTGATCCTATGATGGTGAAAATCATGTAAAATTCACTGTACTTAGTACAACTATCCTGGAGAATTTGCAATAGTGATCTTGCCTTCCACTTCATTATACTGTGGGTGTAATGCTCTTGCAGGCATTTTTTTACTGTGGAATTAAATGTGCTGAAGGCTATTTCTAGCTATTGGGTTGTGCCATTACTGAGCAAGATTTTCATAGATTCTGAAATATTGCCACTGCTGCACCTAATAAAGTTAAGTTCAAAGTTATGATCAAAACAAGTGAATTAAATGCAATGAATTTAAAAAAAAACAGTATGTTTTCAAAATCTTTTAGTTGAATTTTTATTTTAATTGCAACACAATAAAGTTTTCTTCCTAAAGCAGTGACATGTATGTTTTGAGGAAAGGTCCCTGAGTTGAACCGCATTCTTTTGAGTGCAGAATAAGCGCCAGTGAAGTTAAACCAGGCAGCTGGAAGGTTGCATTGGGCTCACAGAATGGAATTGAGTGCCACACTGTGTCCAACTGGGAAGCTTCCAGTACACCGTCTGGGAACTTGGATTCTAATTCAGCTGGTCCCCAATGGATAATGCAAGTCCCCTGACTCCCACCCCACTCCAGAGCAGGAATAGTGAGGAGAGCCAGCTGAGGTCCCTGCCTGCTGGCTGCATGACTATTCTCTTCCCACATTTCCTGAGGGATGGCACATCAGAGCAAGCTCTCACCTCCAACCAAAAGGCAGAAAAGAAAAGACAAAGGTCCTTGGAGACATCCAGGGCTTGCCTCACCCCCACCTGCGGTTGCCCTCACATCACATCCAGGACACTCGGACCACACTCACTAAGGAGCTCCCCGCCTCCCTTCTCCAGGGAGCTGTCTACAGCAGCTACCTGCATGGGGTTTGCCAAATTTTGCCAAAGAAGATGCTGGGGGCATATTGGGGGGGGTTTATTATATTAATGAGACATTTTGGCAATATTTAATTCTCTGAGATAACATTCATTTCTTGGACAAAGAAACAATATGCTCGGTTGTATATAGCAGCCTCCTTTCGGACATCCTAAGGAGTTTCTTTCCAAATTTTAGTGAATATGCCCTTTCTATATTAACAATATTCACTCAGGCTGAATGCCAGATGAACAAATTGTTGAGCAGAATAAATGTAAAATCGTATGGTATGGTGTAAACAAAATGGGTATTTCACACATGAAGAAAGCACAGAATTTCCTAGGACCACTAGAGCTATTCTGGATGATCTGAATATATATTATATCTGAATATATATTATATTATAAACACAGAGCTAGATTTGAAGAAGGATATTTAAAAATATGAACTCTCACCTAAATCTGATGTCTGTACTATTTACTTAGACCCCTGGAGATCACCCCTGAGGATGGTGAAGACTAGAAGAGAACTGAATATAGTCATCTTCTGGTATCTGCAAGGGATTGCTTCCAGCAACTCTCTCAGATACCAAAATCCCTGGATGTGCAAGTCCCTTATATAAAACAGTGTACTGAGCTGGGCGTGGTAGCACACATCTATAATCCCTGTACTTGGGAGGCTGAGACAGGAGGATCGTAGGTTTGAGGACAGCCTCAGAAAGTAGTGAAACTCTCATCAATCTAACAAAACCTTGTTTCCAAATAAGAAATAAAATTGGGTTGGGGGTATAGCTCGAAGGTAGAATGCCTCTGGGTCCAATCCCCAATACCTAAAAAGAAAACAAAAACAAAAACAAACAAAAAGGTGTAGTGTCTGCATGGAACCTCTGCACATCCCCTTGTATAACTTAAATTATTTATAAATTACTTATGATACCTAATAAAATGCAAGTGATAGTTAAGTAGTTGCTATACTCTTATGTTATTTAGGAAATAAGTCTTTGCACTTTCAGCAACAGGCAATTTTAAAAATATTTCCAACTCATGGTTGGCTGAAAGCACAGATGCAAAGGACCAGGTATATATCCACATTTCATGTAATGACCAGGTGTCCATTGAAAAACACAACATATTGCCATTTTCAAACTAGATTACTGGAGAGTATTCACAGAGAAAATAGCATTTTATTACACAGGGAAGTGTAGTATTTCATTGCTAAATAAGGAATTTACTCCAAGTTTTTCTCTTGTTTCCTATTTTAGAAGCCTAAGAAAGTTTATGTGTGAGTCTATAGATACATGTTTCCCTTAGTATATGGAATAAGACTAGGTCCACAGAGCTAATATTTGCAAACTGTACAACCAGGGTTGTATAATAGACTCTATAAGCATTGGTTACTATAGTTAATGTCATGATTAGTTTACACATTATTTTTCAGTGTTGAGAACTGAACCCAGGGCCTCATGCACGCAAGGCAAACCCTCTGTCTCTGAGCTATCCCCACCACCAGCACCATTATTATTTCAAGTGATAGCCACCCACTCTCCCAAGCAATAAGCCTTAGTCTTCTGACTTGGACCACTTAGTGGGGAAAAAGCTTGCATTATCCAAAAGGTAAATGCATTGATATTACAAAGTGTTACCCTGTTAATCAGCAGTTTGCAACATAATGCTTCTGCTTCTTGGCTTCTCTTAGATTTTTGAGATGCAAAAGAGACAGCTATAACTCAAGACTGAAAAATTCTACATTTGGAGGAAATCCATGATTCAGCCCTTTCTCACAGTTACATTTCTCAGAGTGATATGGATGGATTAGCAAGCCACAGTTTTTAGAACAGAATGTCTACCTACTACCACTATCCTGAGAAATATTCTCACGTTTCATTCTAGACAAACAAATCTGTAAATGTCGTTGTGGTGATAACTACCTCGTGGTTCTCTGTAGAAACGTGGTTCAGAAGAAAGACAAGTGGACTTGGGCTTTTGACCCTCAAATCAATTTTGGAGCATTGTATTAGCACAGAGAGAGCTGCTTCTCCACACAGACAAATGATGATTCCAAGGGAAATGATATTCCAAGAAGCCACCACACATCAGAGCCAAAGTAGGGACAGAATTAGAAAACAAAGGCCAAATTAAACTGTTTTCATAGAGAAAGAATTTAGGAAGGAATACGAATATTTCTTTCCAAAACAAAAGTCATTATCAGTGAGGTTTACTTTTGTAACCAGCCACAGCTGTATACAATATGCAAATACGTGTTTCAGGCTTAAAAACCACATTAAAATAGAGTTAAGAGTCTGGCTTGTATCCATCAAAGTTTGGGTAATGTCAAGGTTACACCAAGTCTCCCGGTCCCCCCAATCCTCTCATAATGCCAAGGTTCTGTTGCTCATCTGGTTCTTGAGATTTTATTTTTGTTTTTCCATATGGAATTGGCGATTAAGACCAGGGGTGTTCTACTTCTGAGCTATATTCCTGGCCCTATTTTATTTTTATTTTAAAATGGGATCTTGCTAAGCTACCACTCACTGGCCTCCAACCTGCTCTTTTGTCTCAGGTTCCCAAGTACAGGAATTCCAAGCGTGCACCACCACGCTTGGTTCTTCTAGTGGTTCGTTTAACTCTGATCACTTTGTATCCTAAAGCAGAGGCCTGGAAAGCAAAGATTGGAGTTCAAGACTTGTCTTTGTTTTCTTATCCTTTGCACCGTTAACTCTTTAAGCCTTTGTCTTTGAAAGATTTGCACTTCTAATGAATAAGAACTGGAGAGGTGAACGTGTGAATGAAAAAGGATGGTGGCCTTTATCCCTGCACCTTGATGGGAACAAAGAGGGAGAAGTCCAACTCAGGGAGAGGAACACTTAAGGAAAGGCATCACGAGGCCCCTGTCTAAGGGCTGCGGATTTGGAACAAAGGGACATCTCTAAGTCATAGCTAAACAGACTCTCTCTTTGGAATGCACTTTGTGGATTTTCCTCTGACCCTGGTAAGGAAGAATAGAACATTTTGCGATGGAGTTGTGTGGACACGTGTGCATCAGTGTGCCTGCTGATAGAAGCTTCCAATCTGAACACGTACACTTCCTGGACCAATAAAATAACAATGGCATATTGATTATGGAAACATTCCATACCTAGACCTGACATGTGCTTTTCCACATAAATTATGAATGAGCAGGTAACAGAAAACATCATCTTCCTGGACAGATCTCTTCACTGGAAAAAAAAAGTGACTGCAAAAGAAATTGAGATATTAGAGCCTAGGTCCTGCCGGATGGAAAGTACTTAATATGTGCCTACACGTTTGCTGTGCCAGTGTTGACTCTACTTCTACTTCACTTTGGCTTTGTGACTTCAGGGAATAAAAACATTCCTCTCTTCTGCTTATTACAGAAGGGTAATTCCCAGAAAAACATTATAAAATTACTGCCATTTGCCAAGCTTTTTAAGCACCACCGATGCGATGCAACCAATCACCCAATAATAAAAATCAATCATAAGGACAACCGATCAATAATGAGAAAAACCTAACATCTTTGTAGATTCATCAAACTTTCAAAAACATGTGTTGATCACAGGTTCAATATCCTGATATTCATGTCAGATTTTTATCCCAGATGACAATACTGTCTAGTTAGTGCCCTCGATTTGACCTCTTTCAAAAGATTCTACATTCAAAAGATTCTACATTGAAAAGACTTTCAAATCAAATCCTCAAATATTGAGCATCTGTGAAATGCAAGGCACTGAGTAGAAAAATAAAAAGAATATTGATATATACACATATGTGTCAAGGAAGAACAATTGTTAATTTGACACACAGGGACAAGATTTATAATTATTGTATAAACAAATATAACAAAGATCATACACGGCATTCTTCAAAGAATTAAGAAATGAACCTCTGTGAAATATGACAGTCCATGTGTATATTTGGGATTTTGGATCTTTCCCTCTTTGGACCTCAATTTTCTCTCCTATAAAGTGGGCCAATAATAATAATATCTAGCTCACTGTGAGCTAAGGTTGCTGTAACAGATGAAATAATATAGATAAATAACTTTAAAAGAGAATCTAGATCATAATGAGTGTTGCCTGAATTCTGTCCCCACACCAAGTGCATATATTGAAGCTTCAGTACCTCAAAGTGTGACTGTATTTGGAGACAAGGTCCTTAAAGATGAAATCAGGTTAAAATGAGGCCATTAGGGTGGCCCTGATCCAATATGAATGGTGTCCTTTTAGGAAGAGATCAGGACACCCAGAGGGACATAGAGTGTCCTAGGAAGGGGCAGCCTGAGGGTGGCCATCTGGAAGCCAGGGAAAGAGGCCAGGAATGGAATTTTCCTTCATGCCCTTGATGAGTCAACCCTCCTGGCACCTTGGTCTTGGACTTCAAGACTCCTATGAGAAAGTTAATTCCTGATGTTTAAACCACCCAATCTGGTATTTTGCTATGGCAATCAGAGCAGACTAGCACACGTGCTCATGTATGTTTGCTGCGTAGAGAGAAGAGCAGAGTGGAAGGAGTGTGCATGGGCTAAGACAGGTGGATTGCACATGGCTCCAGCTTCCCACGTGGGGGGGCCTGCCCTGGAATACCCTGGGCAGCTCCATCTTTCCTGCACCAGGGCATCGCATTGGTCTGTCTGCTTAAATCAGCAAGGATATTCTGGGAAGAATCGTAGCTTCTTGCAGACAGAGGAAAAGCAGAGCATCCTCATCTGTATCAATTTATAGATTCGGTTTGGAGGGAGACTGAGCTTCAAATCATCCAAAAGTAACACAGAGACCCAAAGGAGCCTCCATTCTCCCCAAAGCTATTGTCCTTTTGCAGACATAAATCAATGCTGCATTTTGAAAATGGCTTGTTTCTTTTATGAATGTCTTGGCTTCTCTCAGCAAAGAAATTTAGAGTCCAGAGTAAAATAAAACAAGCCAGGACATTATGTTTCAGCGTCTATTCATAGAGACCTAATCAGTGCAATCGTCGAACGCTATGTTCTCAGTGAGTTCCTTACACTGGGTAATGTATGCAAATACGCAGTTCCTTACTACAGACCCAAACTGCTAATGCATCCTCTCCTAGTGAGGTCCGGGGCGGGGGGAGGGCATGAGAGATCATCCTCCACAGTCCATCACTCTATGTCTTTGCAGTGTCATCTCAGCAACAGCAACACCAACAATTCCACAGAGATCTACTAGTATATTGCTGCCAATAGCTGGATCTTTTTATTGCTAAATGTCCTCTCTCTCTCTCTCTCTCTCTCTCTCTCTCTCTCTCTCTACTTTGTTTGTGGCATAGTTTTAAAATCACATTGTGCAGCTCCTATTTAGAAGAAAGCAGATGATATCTCTATATCCTGCGGTGAGACCTCAACAGCTCATCAGTTGGCATTTGACTGTCACAGACGGTGTGTGTGATGTCTTAAGTACTTCATTAGTCTGGGGCGTCTTAAGTACTTCATTAGTTCCTTGGGGCGCCCGTATAACAAAGGGTATTACGGGTGCTGTCCAAATGTCCAGTTGTTTTAGATCATTTTTTATTAAATGTAGGCAAGCTATGTAAGGAAGAGAATCCTGGGAGTTTAGATGGTACCTCTGAAACTTCCAGTACAGGGGTGGCAAATAGATTTGACTTCAACTAAATTGATGGCGTTTACTTAAACCATAATGTTGAGCCAGGTGTGAGCTTAACGGAAACAATGTCAAGGTTAATGCTGAGTCTGATGTAAGCACAAGACTAGGGAGAGGTAATAAGATGTGCTAAAGCTTTTCCATCTCGAAGTCTAACCCTTTCTAGTTACAGATGAGGAAACTGAACTCCAAAAACATCAAATGATACTCACAAGGTCACATACATCCAGACTCTTTTCTACCACACCACTGGAAAACAACCCATCGCCTCTATAGCACTTACTTCTGCCCTCCAGGTGGCGACACTGGTCTTCATTCTCCAAGAAAAATGTAATCCAGAAAATAGTACTAAAAACCTTCTTTCCCTGAAACAAAAGGGGCCATCCTGCCTTCCGGGACATGCTTACTTTGCATCTACTTGGAGATATTTTCTGCCAAGAGATTGTTCATGTTAGAAATTCAGAAACAAGTGTTGCCTCTCGTCAGTATTTTTACTCACCTGTAAATTGAGGACAGGACTACCCAACGTCTGAATTCAGCATGTTGAATTTAAGTCTCTACAGCCCTTTGGAAAAATAATGAAATGTAAGTTCCTTCTGTTAACAGCATGCAAAATGTAGGTAAGGCAATAGCAGTGAATAAATGTAAACAAAATATTCTGCACTTAAATTGGGTAAACTATAAGGAAAGAAAAGTAAAAGTGACACTAAACCTTTCTGAAGGAATAAGAGCAAGGAGTTAAATTTTAATTCCTTGTAGCAATTATGTTTCCCCCTTGGGGAAGGACATTAAGAACTTTGTGCCGCAATGCATCTATTTTTTATTGCACCCATGGACAAGTACATCTTTCCAAACTGCCACCATTCATCGCTTTTAAATAAGAATAGATGAGTTTGAAAAGATAAGAAGATTCATTAGTCCCAGATCTAAATATTGCGGGTGAAATGATTTTCATCTACTGCAGACCCAGAGTGCAGTCAAATGATACCCTTGAAAATCACATTTCCAAAGGATTTGTCCCTGTTTTGATAAATGCAGAGGCAGCAAGACATGGGCCCTCTGTTCACCAATCCAACCTCTCATGCATTCTACCAGACTTTGAATAACATTTGACCTCCATAGGAAGGGTCATTCCTATGCAGAGAGAATATCTAGAAAGCCAAAGGAGGGGGTGTCTGATATTTATGCCACATTTTAGATGAAGTTCTGTAGCCAGTAGGAAAATAGTTTTAAAACTCACTTTTTTCCAATCACCTTCACCTCCAGAAGATACAATTGAGGCAGTACCTGCTCTTTGGGAAAAGCTGGCAACTGGAATCATGAATTCTACTGAGCACCTGCTTGGCTATTTACATTTATTGCCATGTCAGTTATCACAGCATTCCAAAAGGGTAGCTATTATGATGTATATTTTACACATGGAACTTAGGGACGCTCAGGGCTTAAGTGGATTCCTCAGTTAGAGCATTAGTGAGCAGGTCGTTTCCAGCCATGGGACAGAATTAGGAACTAAACTGTCCCTTACCTCCCTTCTAGCAGGCCAACCCGAAGGCTGCTCTGTGCCGTATTTGGTGATCAATCTGAATCGAGGTCTTCCTCCCAAGGTCTTCTTGCAAAACAACCAAACCTCCATTCTGGTGTTTCTCTCTGGTGTACCTCCCCATGGTGTGCCCAGATCCTAGGTGGGGATTCCTAACTCTTCCAAACATAGGAAGGTCTAGTCCTACATACTCTTTTGAGGTGGCGCTAGGAGCTTGCCTAAAATGCACACAGAGGTTAAGACATGTCTGGGAAGGATTGCCATACCCTATTCATGTCATCCTTCATTTCCCTCAACTTTGTTACTTCAACGACTAAGAACAAAGACTACAAGGAGCAGCCTGAGTCCCCCACAGCATCTAGCCTGGGGTCTTACCCATAGTAGCTGACCGGTGCATGCTAGTAGAGTGACTCACTGATCGAATGAATGATCCATCCCTAATTCTCACTGATGAGGCACCCTAGGGTGCCGGACTGTCCCTCCCTTTTTATTTGCCTTTGCCACTTCCTCTGCAGCTCACCTGACCTTTCGTCACCTCCACCAACTTGACCCAGTGAAATGAGGACCAAGGTCAATGCCAGGCTCAGCATCACTTCTAGACTCCCATGTTCTTTTCTCCTTCATCCTTTGCCTCAGTGCCAGCCCGAGTGACTCAGCTCCTCGCTTAATGGAAGTGGTGTTTATAGCGTATGTAATATTCCTTGTGCAAAATAATTGTTTCAAAACAGCCACTGTCCTATCTGAATGACACAACCTTCTTGGTGCTCATGAATCTTACGTTATAAGGAGGAAAGAGAGACAGAAAGGCGAAGGAACCAAGGTCACAGGGCAGATGGATATCCCAAGTTCCTTTCATATCACCACAGTTTCGATTGTCAGCTGACTTTGTTTGCATTCTCTGGGTGAAGTTTTCACCCCAGTGACTCAGGTCCAGCCAAGTTCATAAATGTTCATAAACTCCACCAGAGATTCTAAAAGTGCCCTCAGGTGGTCTTAGTTCACAGGGTTGGAAGTACTTGTGGATGGAGGCATAGATTTATTAAGAACAAAAGCATCACCTGAAATATTTAATATTTTGAAAATCACATCTCACTGAACTCTAATAAAAATGAATATTCTACATTCATTCATTCATTTGCAAGGATTTGGTTCAGCAATGGTCAGCAAGTGGTCATCAGTGGAGAGCGAGAGGATTGGTACCGAAGAGACGTGGGTCGAGGGACAGATGTTGAGTTGCAGGGCTCCGGGTAATCAATTAATATAAGCAACTATGGGGACCATGGAGGTCACAAGGACACATTCAAGTCTGGCTATTCGATTTATTATATAATTGTTCAACAATTGCTTTCTCCTGATTCCATTTGTTTGTGTATTGGGGGTTAGACTAGGATAAATTTACCACTTCTTAGCTATGTGGCACCGGAGACATTTCTCTGAGCCTCATCTTTCTGATTTGGGGAAGCAGAGGCACATCAACCTGCTGCACAGAGCTGCTGTGAGGATAAATGATATGATCTGTGTAGGGCATTTATGACAATGTTGTCATTGAGTAGTTGCTTAAGAATTTATTGTCTAGGTGGGCTTTCATGAGTTCGTGTCCCTTATATTAAACTTATATACATTTCCAACAATCGCTTTGATCCCCAAAGTCTGGTTCCCTTGGAGACGCTCTTGCAGTCATTTCTTCAGTTGGGAGGCATAGTCTATTAATTATGTAAAGAGAGAGAGAGAATAGGTGGACAGATTGATTGCATAGATGGAGATAAGATAGGTAGGAAAACCAAGATATATAGAGATAGAGAATTGAAGTATTGTTCTCGGTCCACCCACAGCCCTGTGAGACATCCCCATTTCATCTTGCTGAAACCAAAGCCTGTGTAATTGCAAATGACACCTGGATTTAGGAGGCTTCGCTAGAGGTCCTGGTTATTTCTATTTCTTTTCTTGTTACTGAGTAATGAGACATCACAGGAAAATAGAAGCCATGAAGAAGGGGAAAAAATGCAAACCCACTCAGATACTAAAAGTGGGATCAAAGAAAAACTGGAGAACAAAGAACATAGATTTTCCTCACTCTAATAATATATTTTCAACCCCTCTAACTCTATCGTGACTTCAATAAATGCCTCCTCCCTTAACCCCCAGGCCTCCTCTTCCTGCCCATGAGTGCCCATGTCCTCAGCTTAGGTAAAAGCTAACGAACATGACTGTCGACATGCAACCCAGGAATGCTAAGCTTTAAACTGAGTGAGCAGGGATACGGGCTGCACTGGGTAGGTTCCTGGAAGAAAGGATCTGCGAGAGAAGAATCATCAAGACTGGATGTCCTGAATAATAATAATAATAGTCTGCCCCTGTCTCACACATCTGGATCAGGCAAGTGTCTGCGGCAACAGCATCCTCAATTGTCATTACAATATACAGGGAGCACTGTGTAAAAAATGAACATGTTTGAAAAGTGGACACACGTGTCACCTGCCTTGGGACTAGTGACCATGGCTTATAGGATTCGTGCCCATTGATGGTTTGGTTCTTACCAAACCAGACCTCTAGAAGCTGTTCAGTCTAAATACATTCTAATGTGTTGATTTCATTAATGTATGTTCCTACTAGGTAAATAACATCAGACCATGTGACAGCAGGGAGACCGAAGGCACAGACAAGTTAAAGTAACTTACTCAGAGTGACACAGCCAGCAAGAGGAGGGGAGGTGTGGACCCTGGCTGTCTATTCCATGGCTCCTGCTTACCAGCTGTGCTATGCTTCCTCCAGATTATAAGTATGCTTTCTTTCTTTTTTTTTTTTTGTCTTACTGTGTTTTCAATGGAGAAATACATCATCTGTTTACAAAATAGCTCGTGAAGAATACAAGGAGTACAGATACTATACAACAACGGAAACTCCAGTCATGAGACACTACATACTTAAGTGTGCTTTCTCTGAAGAATGAGCCGCAGAACATAAGGATTCCATGCATCTGGTAACAGTTTTATGTTAACCTCATACAGAAAAAAATGTGCCTGCTGCATTAGTTATTCAATCACAAACAATACTGAAACAGCACGGGGGTGTGTCAGCTTCTTATAATGGCCTCACTTACCTTGGTAGTATATGGTCAGATCCCCCCTCCCAATGCGGCCATAGGCTATATGTATTCCTGGGGTCTTCTTCATCACTGTAATATGTGCACCCAACACATCTTACCCATGCCCATAATGAGCATGTGTGTGTGTGTGTGTGTGTGTGTGTGTGTGTGTGTGTGTGTATGTATGTATAGTACTAGGGATTGAACCAAGGGACATTCTATCTCCACGCTACACACCCATCCGTTTTTATTTATTATTTTGAAACAGGGTCTCACCAAATTGCTGATGCTGGTCTTGAACTTGCAATCCTCCTATTTCAGCCTCCCCAATACTGGGATTACAGGCATGTGCCACCACGTCCATCTTCAACAAACATTTTTTTTTTTTTTTTTGCGGTACTGGGGATTGAACTCCGAGCTATACCCCCAGCCCTATTTTTTATTCTTTATTTTGAAACTGGGTCTTACTAGGTTGTGGAGTGTCTCACTAGGTAGCTGAGGCTGGCCTCGGACCCAGATCCTCCGGTCTCAGCCTCCGGAATGCTGGGATTACAAGCATGCGCCACCACGCCGGACTCTTCAACAAATATTTTTGAGTGAATGCATAGTTCTGTATCTAGCTCATCCTTTGCTCCACCAGGGGTATTTCCAAGAACAGGTGATTTGGAAACACTAGCTTAGTCTGTGAAACAGATGGAAAGAGGGATTCTGTGAGAGTAGGGTTGTGAGCGCCCCCTTGAGGCCAATATAAAAACCAATCACAAGGTCAGTTCCAAGAACTCTCCATGAACTGTGATTTAGGGGCTTGGGAGGACCATGGGGACATCGGGACATCGCTGGCAGTGCAGATGTGGGGTCTCGTTAGCATGCACACCCACAGTGAGGATGATGGTGTTTCAGATGGGTCTGGCCTGAGGCTGTTGCATACCACAAATTTCATGTGAAACTGGAGAAAGAATAAGAAGCATTTTCCTGCAGTCTCCAAGAACCAGGTAGGCCTCCAGGAAGAAGAACCAGGTAGAGTTGGGGCCACCTGCCTTAGCTACTGATCCCACATGGCTGTGCTACAGGGGTTTGCTCCTTCAGCTCAAAAATCTGGCCAACCCACAGGAGAACTTTCCCTTCTAGCATCTTCCAAGAGTGTGACCCCAGAAGGCATTCACTCATTGCCACCCGGACTGAGTAAAAGGAGAACACTGTGACATTTCCAGCTTGGCATTCTGAGTATAAAATTGGGTGGCAGGGGCCCAGGCTGTTGGAATTTTGAGATTATAGGGTTCCTGGGTCTATCCCAGGAGAAATTGGTGGGTTTAGGGCAGTGCCCTCCCACTATTAGGAGCAACTAACAAATCTCAGGGGCCTAGCCTGAGGCCAGCATGGGATAAATAAGAGTTTCCCAAAAGGGGTCAGGGTCTTCCTAACATCAAAAATGACCCATAGTCATTGGGATAGCAAATCCCTATTTCAATAGAGGTTTAACTCCTAAATTGGATTACATGTGGGGACTCATTTCTTCTTTATAATAGCACTTGTGGAGCCGGGCATGGTGGCACATGCCTTTAATCTCAGTACTTGGGGGGCTGAGATAGGAGGATCAAGTTCAAGGCCAGACTCAGCAACTCAGCAAGACTCTCAGCAACTTATTAAGACCCCATTTTGAAATAAAAAGGGCTGAGGGCGCGGAGGTAGAATGCCCCTGGGTCCAATCACCAGTACCACGAAAAGTAAAAAATAAAATTAAAACACTAGTGGCCAAACTATAGAGTCAACCCCTAAGATGGAGGTCAGAGGAGGAGAGACAGCTGATGCTCCCAAGTAGTTCCTTTCGGGCGAGTCTGCATCATAGAGAATTTGTTTGCCTCATTGCTAGAGCGACCAGGATGAGGCGACAAACTGGAGAGCTGACAATGTGCTTGTGCTTCTCTGTTTACTTGATGTCCCCAGCCCCTGTGACACTGCAGACCTTCCTTTACAAAATGAATCCTGAGTGACACAGCAAAGCAAGTACAAGTCAGCCATTGCCGATGAAAACTTCAGACATCTCAAAAATGAGAGATATACGAAGATAGCAAGTCAGGTGTGTGTGTGTCAGATAAACACACAGGTAACCTTTTGCTTGCTGAGGAGAAAGAAATCAAAAGCACACGCTTCTCTTGCCCATGGAGGAGGAGGTGCCTCAGGCTGTGTAACGACAGGTTGCTCAGTCTGAAGTGCACAGAAAATCCAATTGAAAGTGAGCTGGCCACAGAAAAGGACTGGCTTCACTTATCATTAATTAGGATGAATAAAGAGAGACACTGGGAGAGGTGGAGCTTTGGATTATGGGAAGTGAAAGATATTTAATGGGAGGAAACATATTGTTCCTGGTGCTTTGGAAAATCACTTCATGTGATCTCTAGCCTATTATGAATGTCCCAAAATTTTCACCCAGTAAGAGTCAAGGGTATTTCTGATAAAACCATATTCCAGGAAACACAATCTTAAGGTCCAAGCTAGGAAGAGTGAGTGTGTTTGGCTCTCTCTCTAAAAAAAAAAAAAAATATATATATATATATATATATATATATATATATATATATATATATATGAATCTCTTGGCCCAGCCTGTATGGAATGAGATCTTTTTTCTTTTGCCCAAGTGATAAAATACACACCACTGAACGAGGCTCTGGATACTGTTCATTGAGATTGACGTTGGTGTGGTGAGGTTGGTGTGGAGCCCCAAAGACCCGTCAACTGTTCTTTTTCTTTTCATTTTTTTGTACCTCCTGGTGCTGACTTCTCTTTCTTGGGGTGAACTTGACTGAGGAAAGTATGAACTGCTAAGTTCATGCAAGATAGGAACAACTGTAAGGAAGTCTAAGGATAGAAGAAAATCAGATAGGTATACTGCAGGACAAATAATCTTCTGTGGAAATTCTTAATGTTGGAACACTCTTTTTTCTCAGCTTTCTAGCCAGGAGTGAGACTGGAGAATTATTTTAATCTTAAGTCTATTTAGAAGACTAGAGTGTTCCAAAGAGAAGAGTTTTGCTGAGCATTTTAAACAATTGATTCCAGATGGATTCTCTCTGTATCATTTTTGGAATTGTTTTCTCTAAATGTGTTCTAAAGATAGAACGTACATATTCACTGGAAATTGAAAGATGTTGAAATATTAAGCAACCATGAAAGCAAATCTTGCCACATTCTGATCTCAGTTGGGAAAACGGCTTTAATTCTCACTTTTTCTCTTTTTTCTTTTTTTTCTTTTCTTGTGTGTGTTTGTGTTTCTATGAGGCATCTGAGGCATTAACCCTGGCAGGACAGGGACCACAGGATGAATGCTTAAGATAAATAGTTTGCACCTCTACTCAGGCACATACTTTGAGAATATTTTGCAATAATATGCATGACTTTTATTTCAAATTCATTTTAAGAATGATTGGAAGGAGAAGTGTTTGGAATTAGAAGTGTAGTAAGTGTGAGTTTGTATAGGGGAGAGAGAGAGAGAGAGAGAGAGAGAGAGAGAGAGAGAGAGAGAGAGCGAGAGCGAGCAGTTCTAGTGGAGAAGCCAAGATTAAAAACCAGAATCTGATTATCACTCATATTCTACCTTGCAATACTCCCTTCCAAGTTGCTGTGATACAAAAATTTCCATGCAGAGGTGGCCGTCAAGACATTCTGTGGAGCCCCAGCCCTGATTGAACAGAATAAATACCAGCTGTAAGCTTCTAGCAGGACTGTAACTATGCATCAAGGTGACCAACAGGTATGAACTGATGTTCCAAAGACTCTGCACCCTTACTACACCTACAGCCAGAGTGAAAGTTCACGCATTGGTAGGCATGGTGGTACACGCCTGTAATCCTAGCACTTGGGGGCTGAGACAGAAGGGTTACAGGTTCAAGGCAAATGTGTATGACTCTGTTTCACAATACAATAAAAAAATAAAGTAGTGCAGCTGGGAGTGATGGCACACACCTGTAATCCCAGTACTTAGGAGACTGAGACAGGAGGATCTCAGGTTCACTGCCAGACTTGGTAATGGTGTGAGGTCCTTAGCAATGCAAAGAGACATTGTCTCGAAATTTAAAAAAAATAAAAGCTGGGGTGTAGAGGTAGAATGCACCTGTATATCTCAGAGGTATAGTGTTCCAACAATCCCCACTACCAAAAATAAACAAAGGCTGGGGATGAGATACAGAGTTAGAAAGTCCCTAGGATCAATACCTAGTCACACACACACACACACACACACACACACACACACACACGCATGCACGCGCAAGAAGAAAGGGAAAAGAAAAAGAAAAGTATATGTGTTATCCAGTTCCGTGTCACTAGACATAGATATTTTGGCGACAACTGATTGAACAAGAGATTTGCTTCTCAGCTAAAAGCCACATAAAGAACATGGCAGCCCAGAGGCTTATAAGGTGACAAAGTGCCAGATAAGTGTGCTCCTTTGAGCAGGCGGTGAAGAGCAGCCAAGTCGAGGAGAACTTCTCTCTGGAGAAGTAGGATGAGTGACACAAGACGTAGATGGAAGATACAGAGGGAGAGCAGCCATGGGGAGGACCCAAGAATAGAAGGAGAGACCGTTAGAGAAGGTGAGTGTTGAGCATGGTGAACTCACGAGAGCAGGGCCCCCCCCGGATGCTCCAGGAGGCTGGAGGTCCTGAACATCTGCAAGGATGCGCCACTCCTTTGCGACTCCTGACTGTGGAGGAATTGAGTGGTTTCCTGACCCTGATTCCCTGAGTATTCATTGCTAAGTCCCCCTTCTGGGAAATCTGTCTCTTCCTCCATGTAACACAAAGTAATAATAATGATAGCAACAATCCCAAAATGTCTTCTATTTAAGTAGACTTTAGTTAATCATTTCAGAAGCCTATGAAGTAAGATATCAGACTTATGCTAGGTATTTTACACAAGAGAACACAAAAGAAAGGGGGCCTCAAGCACAATGGAAACCTTCTTATGGAACACAATAGGAATGCATAATCAGTCAGTTAATTGAAAATGCCAACTGAAATAAGGCACTGTTAAGAACAGTTTCATGTGTATGTTAAACATTGTATTTTCTTTAAAGCATATGCATTTATATCCATTTGGCAGGGCCTTTTCTTTCGTAGAGGGTCTGCTACTTGAAATTCAGCACTGTTTTTCTGGCAGAGACTACACATGTAACGTGTGCTCAACACTTTCTAGTTTTAGTCCTTTTGATGTAAATAAACCTGGGGACAAATGTGAAAGAATGTGATGCAGAATCCTCCTAGACTTCTGTTTTGCTATTCTCCAATCTCTTCTAGCGATTTTTCCAACAACCAATTTGAGTGGTTTGCTCATATTCTCTTCTTTCAAAACATTCAGCCTAGTTTTAATAGGCAGCAAGGAAGCACCTTTTTAAAATCAGATTTCATTACTTATATTTAATCAAGTTGGGTGATGACAACTGATATTAAGCATGTTGAGAACTAACTAGCTCTCTGTGGGTCTACCACAGAGATTCTGCATCCCTAAGATGGATGTACTATCTCACGTGGTGGAATTTTGCCACTCCTCAATTAACATTAGAATATACACATCCCTTCTCCTTGTATCTGAAGAGGACTTGGTGGCGACACTGACGAATTATGCTATATGAATTCTAAGTCATATCTAAACTGGAAATACCCACATGGAGACTGTTATGGTTTGGATGCAAAATGTCCCCCAAAGCTCGTGTGGTAGGTTATGCAGCCATGTTCAAAGTTGGGACATGGCTGGAGGTGGGCACCTGGGCATAGTGTCTTTTCTTGGGCCACCTGTTGCACTGTTGCAGTATGTTCTCTCTCTCTCTCTCTCTCTCTCTCTCTCTCTCTCTCTCTCTCTGTCCTCTGCCACCATTAGGTGATACAAACACTCACCTTCTCTCTCCACTCCCAGCTATGATCCTCTGAGACCTGCAGTCATGGCTCCTGTTTAGTTTTGTGTGTGTGTGAGTGTGTGTGTGTGTGTGTTTTGTGGTACTGAGTATTGAACCCAGGGACATTCTATCCCTGAACTATTCCCCCAGTGCTATTTTTTATTCTTAATTTTGAAACAGGGTCTCACTAAGTTGTAGAGGGCCTCACTAAGTAGCTAAGGCTGGTCACAAACCCAGATCCTCCCATCTTAGCCTCCCAAGTACTGGGATGACAAGCGTGCGCCATCATGCCCAGCTATAGCTCCTGCTTAGAAGCCAGCTAAACATCGACTGAAATCTCCAGAACTATGAGCCCCCACATAAAATACTTCTAGCTAAGTTATGCGTGTCAGGTGTTTGGGTCACAGCGATGAGAATGTTAGCAGAAACAGAGAGGAACCAAGACTTCTCACCCAGTCCTGGACAAGCCCCCAAGCTGATGTGAGCACAAACTAACCAGCCACATGAATGAGCTAACTCGGAGGTATCTCATCCAGTCCTCAGTGAAGATATCCCACCTCACACCACATGAAGTAGAGAACAGCCACCTTGCTAAGCCATTCCCAATTATAGCTTAGTTAGCAAATAAAAGTAATTTTATCTCAAGCCAGTGGATTTGTTATGCAGCAGTGGGTAAGTGGAATGATTGCTTTTGATATCATCAGATATGTTTCAAGAAGGAACAGAGAGCAGGTATCAACCGGGTAAACTTTTTTTTTTTTTGCGGTACTGGGGATTGAACACAGGGGCATTCTACCTCCGAGCTACACCCCCAGCCCTATTTTTTATTCTTTATTTTGAAACCAGGTCTCACTAAGTTGTGGAGTGCCTCACTAGGTAGCTGAGGCTGGCCGCGAACCCGGATCCTCTGGTCTCAGCCTCCCGAATGCTGGGATTACAAGCGTGCGCCACCACGCCCGGCT